>CAJHQQ010003360.1:0-45475 GCA_905132885.1 Moricandia moricandioides
TATTTGAGTAAACTTTCCAAAAAAAAAAGGAAAATCATTTAAAACAAACCGTCGGTAATCTCTTCAACTCGAGCAACATTACTAGGTGTTTAATAGCCTACACGTTTTGAACGTTCAGAACTGAAAAGCCAAAAGGTTAAATACCAATCACATGCCTAGAGATTCCAATGTACAATATAACTCTGGTGGATCTTTAGATTCTTGTCTTTAAACTTGTGCAAGTGTTACATATTATTTTTTCTCATTTGTCTTCAATAAATATCTTGTTTATGAAGTCTCTAAACCTTTTGGAATAAAGCTTGGGATCAACAGCTGATATAGAAGTGGGATCCGCATGGAGTGATTTGTAGGCGTGCTCTAACTTTTTGGTGATATCATAGTCCTGAAGAATATCAATTATACCGAAGTAAAGGATCACGTCAACAACCTCCTTCCTCGTATTCTTTGGATTCGAGTTAATGTTGTCATCTTCCCACGCTTCTTCCTCAAATCTGCTCACCTGCTCTGCTTTTGCGGGTGTACTTTCCCCAAGTCTAATTAATGGTCCATTACTACATTTTCAATGCAAGACAAATATTGTCAAAGAGGCATATATATAACTTTTTGTTAACAAGATGCATTATGCAGGTTTGAGCCCAGGTAGTAGTAACACGAAACTAGCTTATCTAAAAGTCCTACATTTGTATCTTTTATTAAGTATGTTTTTTAGTTATGTATCCAAAAAATAAATTGTTAAGAGAAGGTACCAAGTCTGCGTGACAGAGTCCATATTCGGAAGCGAATTATATCCTCTCATCAATTTGTCTTCCTGATCTCTTCGACCTAAATAAATCAAGTAGCTAATTTCTTAGTTAACCGAAAAAAAAAAATACAAATTAAAATAAGTTGGAAGAAATGAATGAATGATTTATACCGATCCCCAAGGAAATATCGTCACGCAAGCAAGATTCCCGGAAATGGAGACCAATTAAGAGACTATAATCCATAATCCGCTCAGCTTCAAGAAACTCACAGTCGATGTTGATTTGGTCGATGAAGGCATGAAACCATGAGGTCTCGAGTCGAAACACGTACTTGAGATCCAAGTCTTTTAGTGTTGTGGTCTCGTCGATTTCACCTTCATCCTTGTCAATCGTACGGCCGTGCGATGAACCTTTCAGGTCAAACCTTTTGTGTATACGATACTCCGAACAAAATAGATTGCCCATCACTATGAACCGAGTCTGTCATATATTATTTATTTTTGTCACAAAACAACAAGTATGTTTATATTTGATCTCATCAACAAATATGTTACAAAAGAACATTTCCCATACCTTTTGGCCTCCTACTGGTTTGACACAATGCACCCCGAAAAATTTGGTGACCAATGAGTTCTTGTACTTGGAGACATGCTCATAATAACTTGGGAGCATCTTAAGCAACACCTAAGGATGGTTAACAAAGCTCAGGTCATATTTGATTATGGACAGCAATGTGAAAGCAAAAATGATATTAGTAATTACCTTTATTTCAGATTTCTTCATGGTTTTGATCATGAATCGTTCGTCTTGAGTCAGGTAAAAAGAGCTTCCACTCTTTCCAGGAGAAGAAAATTCCCGAAGAGATTCATCTCCACAAATAGCGAGCATGTAATCCGCTGGATCTATAGTAAATAACTCTCTTAGATGCCTGTAAAAACGAACAAATTCGAACCATTAGATCTTTTAAAAACTTTTTGAAATTATCCCAACCCAATTCTTATTATATTGCCGTACCTAAACACAATGGGGCAGTAGTCTTTCCATTTAAAATCGATGGATTGATGGGGAGGTGTAGACTTAGATCCTTCGGGGGGAAACCTTGTCCATTGTTTATCCTTGGGATCAAAATCACATTGCCTAAATTCCCTCAAAACCGAAGCATGTTTGCCAACAGAATATCTAATGCCAAGCTGTAGATTCAACATCAAGTCATAGTTCTTATGTCCGGCAGTAACTGTATACCCCGGTTTCTTAACATCTCCTTCATCCAGCCATCTCGGACTTTGCTGCAAACTCATTGCACCACCACTCTCCAAAAGCAGAGGGCTTCTCGCCCACTCATACTCTCCATCACCAGTATCTGACTCACTCGTGTATGGACTCAACATCGACCCTGCCTCTACATTATCACACGCGTTTGAATCCTCCAGTTCTGAAATACAAATCCGCGGAAAGTTGGTAGTCTTTGACAAAGTTTCTACCGAAGAGAGCTTTTGCTGCACAATCTCATCATCTTTCTTTTTGTTCTTCCTCCCCCACCCACCAAACTGATTATTACTTGTCTTCTCCTCGCTCCAACTCAAAACACCTTTCCCAACCGGAGCTCCGTTTTCCCATAGCCCTTCATAACGGTTTCCGTTAGCCCAAGTCATGGTGCCTCCCCCAGAGATAACACCGTTCTTCCACTCTCCAACATACTCATTCCCATCGCTCCACACATAACGTCCGTTACCGTCTTGCAGATTAGCCTTCCAGTTCCCTTGATAAACATCGCCGTTCGCGTACCTCTTCTCTCCATACCCATGCTTTCTCCCCCAAAGCCAGTGGCCTCTGTAAGTATCACCGTCGATTCCGATGAACGTTCCCTCACCGTCCATTCGACCATCCTTGAACTGACCCTCGTAGGTAGCTCCAGATGGCCAAGAAAAACGTCCTTTTCCACTCGCTTTGCCACGTGTCCATTCCCCTTCGTACATGCAACCATCCGACCACAAATACTTCCCTGTCCCGTGAGGCACCCCCGCCGATAAGCCTCCATTGTAAAGGTCACCGTTCTTCAAAATTTTCTCTACTATTCTAATCTCCGCCGTCGCGTCACTCAGCTCGCAGTTTGTTGTGGGGACTACGCGACGGGAGCTCTGTTTATATTTGGTGGCCCCGCCACTACGTCCCCCTGACGATTGCCCCTTGTTCAGATTCTCCTCACTGAAGAGGAATACTGCCTCTTGCATTTTTTTTTTGTTTCTATGTTTTTTCCTGACTTGTTTGTTTCTTCTAATAAAACATGCAGCGTTCAAACCTGTAATTATAAATGTTAAAAGTGATCAATGACCGCAAACATCAATAGCACATAAATATATTGCACCAATAAGAACGAAATGAACAAATAAAATAAAAATATCTCTTCATTTATGTTCATTATAATTTAGAAAATAAAAATATATATTCGACTTCTTTTGTCATCTCAAATTATAGAATCGATTCAGTCAGGTAGGTAGAAGAGAAAATCGACCATCATTTATGTTCATTGTAATATGATTACTTTTCTATCTTGGAAATGGTAGATGATTTATAGAAAAGGTCTTATTCTTAGCTCATTAATAGATTGGATTCGTTGACTAATAAAAGGAAAAATCAGATGGACTCATCGAGAGATTATGAATGAGTGTTACTCGTAAATTAGCCCCAAAAGATTTCAGAAAACTAATAAAAGTAAAATGCTTACCTGAATAGGAGAAGAGAAAATGATATAGGGTCACCCGACATGAAAAGTAGTCCAGAAAAGAAAGTTTGATGGAAATGACGACCCAAGTTTCATAAACTTGAAAGCAGAGAATGAAGATCGAAGGAAGAATTTAGCAGGAAAACTAAGAATGGTGAAACTCTCTTACAAGGGGATAAATGATCAGCTTAACGATGAAAATGTGGCCTTAGATGTGTTTCTCTTAAGTTATTTGATTATTATGTAGCCGGCAACAAGACTACGTGCTGGCCTCTATCATATGATTTTTTACAATCTTACAATATTTTCCTAATTTTCTAATTCATTAAATTATTTCTGTTTGATGACAACAACAAAATAAAATGATTGAGCGTTTATAATTATTAGGCTTCGAGAAGATTTAGTACATGTTTAAATATCATATAAGAATATGCGGTGCTTTAGGTGGAGCAAGTCGAAAAGTCTGTAGCGATATAAACAATGTTTTTGAACGTGCTTCAAGCCTACAATCTTGGTCTTACATCATGTGCCACAAGTCAGAATTCTATATTACTCTTCTCTCCGCTGGGTCACAACTCATAACTCACAAGTCAAACCACAAAACCTTAGTTTACCAATATTCCAAAATAGAAACTAGACCAATAATTTGGCTTTTTGGTTAAGTTCGGCTTGAGCTTCTCGAGGTTGAAAAGACAAGCCTCAAATAAATCTAAATTATTTTGGTCTAGATTTGACATGAACCCGGTTGGGTTGTAAACTTATAAACAAAATCTATACAAAAGAAAAAGTAGCTAATGTGCATATGCACAAATTTGGTTTACTAGACAGACGGTACATACATATATACGCGAACATTAATATAATTATAAGATTTTATGGTTATATTAATATAATCTATATTTTATCATGTCCAACATAAAATGTATGACATGTATGTCAAATTATGTATGATTTTGAAATTGTCATCTTGTTTCCTTAAGTTAATTTAATATATAATATGCATATCATATTCTTTTAATGAAATGTTAAATTTTTGATCATCAAGAACCAAAACCAAAATCCAAAAATAGTTTATTACACATCATATATCACAGTAAAAAAGAGTGAATATAATTTTGTATGCTGTGCTCAAACGAGTGGAAAATCTATCTTTAAAGAAGCCTTCTTAGCTTGGATTTCTCAATGTATCTTTTGGATATAACACGATTTCGAATGGTCTTATCAATAACCTGAGGCATCTCGTGGTTGGGCTTCACAAGATTGTTGTGCTTCCTCTCATTGCGCTTCCTCCACATGTGGTATACAACATACCAGGAATGCTAAGCGCAGCAAGATAAAGATTAGTCTGCCATGATAACATGCAAGCTGTTCCAATATAGTGAGCCAATATGGATCCGGTTGCGTGCGAAGGTTTCCTACCATGAAAATCTAAATGGTGAAAGTGTAAGGACAAGCAAAAAAAAAAGATGATCTCTCGTTTTATTAGGTTCAACACAGAAGAAACACACATGACCTTGGCCCCAACAATGCATATGATGACCGTCTCTAACTGCAAGCCATGTTATAAAAGCGAACCGAGGGACATTTTGCGGGAACCAAACAATTTTGCTCCAAATCTGCAACTTCTTCCGAACTCGTATCTTGTTCCAAATAGTCATTGCTTGATTTATCCTGAAAATCGTCCTCCCCTGCTTCCAAAGGGTTATGTCCTCAGTATCATCCAGCAAAGCTAATGGAAAGGCCTTAATATGAGTTACTATATACCGAAAGTCGGCATCCTTACAAGTGTGAAAGTGCCACTCATTTGTTTGAACAACATCACAAATTTGTGGCATGCCTAGTGTTACCAAGATTTTGTATTCCTACTTCTCCAGTAAGATCAATGATCCTGCCAAACGGATGCCATATATCTGACCAGAACTTGACATGCGACGACCATTGTAAATATCCATACGCAATAAAGTTTTTGCCAGCAGTCTAAGCTCCAGTAGCTTTCTCCATACCTACAACCCATGCTGGAGTCCCTAAAATCCCAGAAAGACACTTGTTTCAGAAGATATTATTTCACCCAAGCCACCCATAGAGATCCATAGTTTGTAAACAAGCGCATATCAGTTATAAAGCGAACACTGTGTTCACCTCCTTAACATTGCGAATTCCCAGACCTCCCTCTTCTTTGGTACAACATGCCTCGTCCCACGAGACATTTTCCTTGTCGGTGATGCTAGGTGAACCACTCCAAAGGAAAGCATAGCAAATGCTCTCGATTTCACCATTGCAACCTTGAAGCAAGCAAAAAGTGGCGCACCAAAAATTTGTGATGCTGGCTATCACTGACCTTATCAACTGTAGCCGACCAGCGAAGACAGAGATGAGCTCGTCCAACTGAGAAACCTGTTCTGAATCTTCGTCAAGAGAGGTTTTTAGTTGCTTCTCATCATTATCTTCATTCTAAGAGGGAGCCCAAGATACTTGATTGGGAGGGCTGAGAACGAAAGACCCACTCGAGCTGCTGCTACTTCCAGAGATCTCTTCCCCTGACCTCCTGCGAACACTATGGACTTGGCAATGTTAATGGTGAGACCTGAGATGCAAGCAAAATCATTGAATACCCCTAGAGTGCCTTCTAGTGAGGTCGGAGAACAATCTGTAATGCTACTATGTTATATGCAAAGTTCAGGTGAGATAGACTTACCTCACGACACCAAGGACGGTAAACGATGACGGTAACCGATATTACAAGAATCCACTGACTTGTTAATAAACTTAGATAGGACATTACTCACAATCACATATAGGTAGAAGGATATGCATAACATATTACTAAATGTTCATTAGAAATATGATTTAGGGCATGAGTGGTTTCCCCGTTATCACCCGCAAACGCAAATTTTGTGGTTGGTAGCAGTTGTTGGCGTTTTGGAACGATCACAGAAAGCACTATAAATCGTTTCAAACCGCTATAGACCTCTAAAATCCAAAAGTTGGTTCCACCTAACTTTTACGGTTGCGGGAGGGTAAAAAACTTATTATTTTGAAAAACTATATAAATATAAAGATAAAACATTCAATAAAAATAACAGAAATACTAAAATATATATATAATATTTTAATTTATATTATAAAACTTAAATATATATTTTCTATGCTTTTTTAAAAAATTAATAGTATAATTTTATAAATCTAATTTTTATTTTTATTATAAGAATATGATTTTTGATATTTTTATAATTATATAATATATAAATAATGTTAATTTATTATTTAACCAGTGATGTAGTTGGTAGTTAACTAGTCATAAGTATCCCTCAAACACAACAATTTTTAACCGTTGTACCAATTGTCCAAATCTCTTAATAACGCTTTAAACCACAATCATCTATATCCGCAAACGCTCTCAACCGCAATAGTAACCGTTGCGGCTACAACAGTCAAGCCCTTAGTATATCTGTATAAGTTGAGTGACTAAGAATACAATAATTTATACTATTATATGTGGAGACATGGAATTCAACTATTAAGTGGTTTAATGAACATCTAAGGTATTGTTTTATATATGAAATTTCTTGTCAATAGATATGAATTTAAAATTGTTTATTGATGCATGAAAGTAGCATTTATTGATGTCATATAAGATAATAAATAATACATATTAATTGAAGAGACTATGTCAATTATACAGTGTGAAATATGAACAAATCATTTTGTCTAATTTATAAATGATTTGTCAACCTCTTTTCACCAATGAAAGTTTGTGTAATTTGTTGGAATAATTAATCCATGAAGTAATTCCTTCTGCTTAGGGTAGGATGCCGACCTTCTTCTCTTGCCTAGATGATTTTCAGCTTCCGGGTGATATATCATGGTTTAAATGAGTTTTTAACCATGATATAAGTCATATATTATATTCTTTCTTATATATTTCAATTTTTTTAGAGTCATTGCATGTTCAAGTACTTTTTGGACAAGTATGGAGATTCTGGAGTACGTTGGACCATTAAGAGAATTTGTGCTGAAAAGATCAAGTTGGAATCGATCTGTTGGCCTAGTGTCTATTGACACCCACCAAGGGTATCAGTGAACACCCAACAAGACAAATCGAACACTTGACGAGCTTTTATGAAGTTTCAAGAGTTGCAATTCGGCTCAGAAGTTTTCTTTATTTACAAAGTAACCAGTTTGTGTTTAAACCTATATTTACTATTTTTAAGCTATTGTTTAGGCTACACTTTAATTTACATCATAATTTTAGGTTGAGAACTTTGGGGGACGAGAGAATCTTTCTTAACCTCTATTTTTATACCTTTAATATAATTATTAGATTTTGACCCACTTTTTCAAAGCGCGAGACTATTTTGATTTAGAAAACTCTTATCGAAAATATATAGTATACTATGTATTTTAAGTTTTTCTATAATATATCTAAATCGTACACAATTTATTTTTGGTACCAACATTTAATTTTGTGTACTCTATTAGTTTTAATTATTTATCATTTTTAAAGAGATAAAATTGGTTAGTGATAAGATTATGTGTTTTTAATATTTGATAACCTAAAACAAAACCACTGTGTTGATGTTTATGTTTCAAAAATATTCACATATGTTGATAAATGATTTAAATAGTATAGATATTTCCACTCATAAAAATTGACTTTTAAGAGTATAGACTTTGTAAAAAATTATTGCATTAAATGTTTTAACTTATTTTTACAGTAGATATATTTTAATATATGATGAAACAAAAACTAAAAACAAAGAAAATTCAATGTTATTGGACATATAGCAAAGAACATCTAGTTATAACTTATTCACCTTTGTATCGTTAGCCTTAGAGAGACCTTCTGGGTCTATGGTGGGCGGCAGATTCGATTGGGCAAATGAGACATAACGCAGTGGTCATTGAATCGTCTTCAGTTGAGGCACGAGAAGCCGTCTTACCCCTGGAGTGCTTCCAAGAAGTACAACTCCTTGTTCAGCGTATTTATCAAAGAACAGAGGTATTTGAACTCTGGAGTCTAGATTTATACATCCTCTCTTCGGAACATGCTGGCATCTAGTATTGCTAGGAGTGTCACAGAAGGCAGACGGTATCAGTCCTACAATGCGAGCAATGGCCCGTCTTACTGCAGGAAGCTACTGGACTCCTCAGAGTCTCTTGTCACCACTTTAGTTGGTCTTTATGATCACCCAGCTTTCCTTCTTTTCTTTTCTGGAGCTGGTCCCCTTCCTTGTTTCTATTTTAGAACCCTACTGGTGTTCTCTTTTAAAAACTATATACTCTTGTTATGGTTTTGGGTGCTCTCATGAGGAACCCTATGTATCTCTCCTTATTTCAATAAACATTCAGCGTTAAAAAAAATTATTCAAGACTTACTATTACACATCGGGCAAAAATGAGGATTTATATATTTACGTATTTGATCTCTGAAGGTGATGTTAGATAATTCCAAGTTTATGGAAACTTAACATATAAAATGTTAGATAATTTCAAGCTTATGGAAACTTAACATATTATTAGATGTTTAATATGTTAAGAAATAAACATAATAAGAAAATCTAGAATAGAAAAATGAAGTTTTCTATTAGATTAGGTTTGTGTTTTCCATATTCCACATGTTAAAGGGAATTGTCTTTCACTATAAATATAGGTCTCATGGAGAGGTGTTCCATAAGAGATCTAAGATAAACATTGTGAACTTTAGTTTTGAGTAGTTTCTAAAGCAATAAGAAAACTTGTTCTTATTATTTTTTGTTCTAAGAGATCCTTCAATTGGTATCAGAGCTTACATTGAAGCTTCGATCAAAGCTTAAGTTGAAGCTTTGATCCTGGTAGCTGTGAAGCAAGAGTTCACAACACAAGATGACTGACGTGAATAGGGCTCCACTCATGAAGGATTTTGGATCCGCATCCATCAAAAGTCCGATGTTGAATTCAACAAACTACACAGTTTGGTCGATGAGGATGAGGGTGTTACTCCGTGTTCATGAAGTGTGGGACACAATAAACCCTGGTTTAGATGATCAAAAGAAGAACGATGTTGCGATTGCTCTTTTGTTCAATCCATTCCCAAAACACTGATTCTCCAGGTGGGAGAACAAATCGCATCGAAAGATATCTGGAACGCCATCAAGTCACGACACCTTGGAGCTGATCGTGTAAGGGATGCGAGACTTCAGACATTGATGACGAAGTTTGACTGGTTGAAGATGTATGATAGTGATACCGTGGATGAATTTGCGGGAAAGATATCAAGGTTATCATCCAAGGCAGCCATGTTGGGAGAAAACATAGAAGAATCCAAGATGGTTAAAAAGTTTTTGAAGGGTCTCCCAACACACATGTATATCCAGATCGTAGCGTCGCTTGAGCAAGTCCTAGACCTCAACTCTACGAGTTTTGAGGACATAGTTGGAAACTCAGAAAGAAAACCAAGAGAAGATTATGTTTTCGGATAACAATCACCAAATTCAGAGGAACTATGGAGATTTTCGTGGTAGAGGTAGATGACATAATGGAAGAGGAAGAGGTAGAGGTAGGTTACACAACCAAAACTATGTGTCACACACCGAAAAAAAAAAACTCGAAGAAGGAATGTTTGAAGCTTATATGTTGGAGATGTGACAAGCCAGGTCACTATGCATCTTCCTGTCCCGAAAAGTCAGTGAAGAATCAAGAAACCAACTTAAAAGAAACACAAGAGGCCGATGCCCTTTATGTACACGAGGTGGTATTCTTGAATGAAGACAAGGTGATTCCAAAGAATCTTGATATCGACAAAGGCAATGCAAGTGTTTGGTATTTGGATAATGAAGCGAGCAATCACATGATGGGCAACAAGGAGTTATTTTTGAGTTTGAATCTCAACACCAAATGAAAGGTCAAGTTTGGTGATGGATCATGTGTTGATATCATAGGAAAGGGGGTTGTTACCTTTGTGTGAATCACTGGAGAGAAGAAGGCACTCAAAGACATATACTACATACCCGACCTGAAGTATGTCAATATGTTATGACATATTGAGTCTTGGACAAGCAACAAAAAACAGATGTGAGGTTAACATGAAATATGTCTTTTTAACACTCACAAATGTGAGGTTAACATGACGTTTAAAGAAAGTGTAGAAAAGCAAACTTGTTCAACCATTAAGACTTTTCGCACCGATAGAGGAGGAGAGTTTACCTCAGCTGAGTTCAATCTATTATGTGAAGAGAATGGAGTTAAAAGGCACCTAACCGTGCCTTAGAAGCCTCAGCAAAACGGTGTTGTGGAGAGAAGAAACCGAACCTTAATGGGTATGAAAAGAAGTATGCTGAAGGCAATGAAGATGCCGAACAACTTATGGGGAGAAGCTGTACGACATTCAACTTACCTCATAAATAGAGTTCCTACAAAAGCGTTGAAGGATCAAACGCCATACGAGTGTCTCACATCGAAGAAACCAAATATCGAGCACTTGAGGATATTCGGTTGTGTAGCACAAGCAAAAATCAGTGTGACACATCTAAAGAAGTTAGATGAGAGATCAAAGAGTATGATCAATCTTGGAACTGAGCCGGGTTCCAAAGCATATAGACTCTATGATCCAGTCGCAGGAAAGGTGATAGTAAGTAAAGATGTGATTTATGATGAGAAGAAAGCTTGGGATTGGTCATCTACAACAAACCAAGCTGATTGTGAACCTAGTATGCTTAAGCTTCCACATGAGGGTGATATAGAAGAAGGTAATGATCAAGGTGAGGATCATGAACATGCAGCTATAAACCAAGATGAGGAAGAAGAAGAAGATACATATCACAATGAAAAGCAAGACGGTGGTGGTCAACCGTTAGTGACTAGAAACGACCGCACCATAACAAAACCAAGGTATCTGGACGATTATGTGTTACTTGCAGATCAAGAAAGTGCAATGGTGTTGCTCACAGTAGACGGCGAGCCAGAGAACTTTCTTGAGGCCGAACACATAAGAGAATGGGTTGGAGCTATGGTATCCGAATTGGAGTCTATCACAAGAAACAAGACATGAGAGCTTGTGGATAGACCGACTGGAGTGAAACCTATAGGGATAAAGTGGATCTACACGATAAATAGAAAAGTGGATGGTACGGTGAACAAGTATAAGGCGAGACTTGTGGCAAAAGGTTATGTACAAAGACAAGGAATAGATTTCGATGAAGTGTTTGCACCAGTAGCACGTCTCAAAACTATACGGCTATTAATAGCCCTTGCAGAAACAAACGGATGGGAGATTCATCCGTTTTCTTGAATGGAGATCTAAAGGAGACAGTGTATGTGACACAACCCAAAGGTTTTGAAAAGAAAGGAGAAGAGGATCAATTTATGTGTTACACAAGGCGTTGTATGGGTTACGCCAAGCACCAAGAGCTTGGAATGTGAAACTCGATCAGGTTCTCAAGGAGATGAGATTTAAGAAATGCACGAAAGAGCCATCAGTGTACCACAAGAACGAAGAAGGAGACTTCTTGTTGATAGCCATTTGCGTTGATGATCTATTTGTAATGGGAACTTCGCTTAAGGTAATTAAGCAATTCAAGGAAGAGATGTCAAAGAAGTTAGAGATGTCAGATCTAGGAAAGCTAACGTATTACCTTGGCATAAAAGTGATTCAAGGAGCAGACAAAATCAAAATAAAACAAGAAAGCTATGCTCAAGGAATCTTGTGTGACACAAAGATGGAAGCGTGTAACACGACTCAAGTACTAATGGATTCGACTTTGAAAATCTCAAAAGCTGAAGATGAACCAGAGATATATGCTACAGATTTAAGAAGAATCATTGGATTTTTGAGGTATCTGCTTCAGACAAGACCTGACTTATCTTACGCAGTGGGCGTACTGAGTAGATACATGCACAATCCTAGAGACTCCCATGGACAAGCCATCAAACACATATTGCGGTATATGAAAGGAACAACAAACTTCGGTCTGTTCTTCAAAAGAGATGGGTCAAGGAGTGTCGTTGCTTATAGTGACAGCAATCACAATATTGATGTCGATGACGGGAGGAGCACGTCAAGACATGCATTCTATTACGGTTCATCACTGGTTACTTGGACGTCGCAGAAGCAGCAAACAGTTGCATTGTCATCATGCGAAGCAGAGTTCATGGAAGCAACAGAAGCAGCGAAGCAAGCTATACGGATCAAGGAGTTGTTGTGTGAGATACTAAGTAAAGAAGGCGAGAAGGTCATACTTAGAATCAACAACAAATCAGCCATTTCTCTAACGAAGAATCTGGTTTTCTATGGAAGAAGTAAGCACATACTTTCAAAATATCATTTCATTAGAGAGTGTGTGGAGAATGGGAAAATCGAAGTGGAGCATGTGCCGGGTGTTGAGCAGAAGGCCGACATCCTAACCAAGCCATTAGCAAGGATTAAGTTCAAGCAAATGAGGAGCTTAATCGGAGTCCAAGAAATTGATCTCCCTAATTCAAGTTGGAATTAAGGGGGTGATTGTTGGATAATTACAAGCTTGTGAAAACTTAACATATTATTAGATGTTTAATATGTGAAGAGATAAACACAATAAAAAAATCTATAATAGGAAAATGAAGTTTTCTATTAGATTAAGTTTGTGTTTTTCATATTCCATATGTTAAAGAGAATTGTCTTTCACTATAAATATAGATCTCATGGAGAGGTGTTCCATAAGAGATCTAAGAGAAACATTGTGAGATTTACTTTTGAGTAGTTTATAAAGCAATAAGAAAAGTTGTTCTTATTATTCTTTGTTCTAAGAGATCCTTAGGTGAAATCTAATTTTTTCCTTTCCTTGCCTCCATTCATTGAATTGTTTCTATCTCACCTATATCCAAAACCTGTCCAAGCACATCAAAAAATAAAACAGGTGTTTAAATAGTAGTACATACACTAGTAAAAAAAACGCCAATAGCAACGAAGTTGCTACGGTAAGATTGTAGCAAACAAGAAAAAATCTAGGACTTTGATACGTTTTAGCTACGAAAGAAGAAACATGGCAAATCACAGCTACATCGTAGCAAAATTGCTACACTTTTGCTACGGAAATATAACGTGGCAACATTTTGCTACGAATTTACAACGGAGAATAACGTGGCAACTTGCTACGATTCAAGAACGTGTCAATTCGTGTGTTAATTAGCTACGAATTGCTTCGATACCATCATAAGTTTAGTTTTTTTTTTAAATGGAAATTTAGCTACAGTAAATGTTGGGGTCAAAATCGTTCACGACATAATCAATGCTAAAAAACTCCCAAGAAATATTCTTATATAAAAGAGAAGTATAAATCCAGGACAAAAGCTTCGTGTAATTTAAGAAAAAGAAGTTATACGACAAGTTCTCGGATAGGATGGCCCGATCCAAACAAACAACTTTTGGGAAAACAAACGACTGTTGTATTCAACAACGGTTATCTCGAAATGAATGTTAGAATTGCGTTTTTGTACAAAAACTTTCTCCACACAATCTTGATAAAAGGTCTCGAGAGAAATGGCGCACGGGACCAAACAAGCAGTCCAACTCGCCCCCAAGGCGAGTTGGACCGAACATAAACCAGAACTTATGCCTTCCGTTGAACCTCAGTGGATCCGTTTTGTCTCGATCGGAGTTATCGTTGGGACTTTACAATGGAAACCGCAAAGACTCATTTTCCCAAATAAAGTTCATGGTTATCGTATAAACGGCAACAATTAACTCAACACCACGGTTGTCTAAACTATACGAGAAGTGTGAAATTCCTAGCTAAAGCGATGTCGTATCATTAAACGTTCTTCCGAAGAAATCGTAAAAAACGTTTGAGTCAAAATACGGCCCAAAGAGGCATAGAGCGCGGCCAAAGACCCACTTGCGATTTCACACGAAATTGAGCCCAACAATGCATGATGGCATATCTTTACTCGCAGAAGAAGATAAATCTCGCGAAATCGGAAGATAAATGTCAAGTTTCCAAGATAATGATGAAGATCGAGATAAAAATGAATATTTCCGCGAAGCAATAAACTCGACCTAGGGGCAATAAAGGAAAAGGGAACCGACCCAGAAGGCATATATGATATAGCCTATTTATTACCAGGTTTAGACCATGTTATAGGCTCTATTTAGGGTCTGTTATGTGTGTTTAGGCTATGTTTTAAGGTCTTTACAGGTCCATGTACGTTTTGGAGATATATGGAGATACTTGGAGATTTTGGAGCATTTAGAGGAGAATAATTCGTAGCTGATCGTTGTGAGAGTCAAAGTACAAGACTACCATCGACGACACTATCTCGGCTTTGACAAATGTTACATGACCAAGATCGATCGATGTTGCACATCTGACATCGATCGATATTCAATTCGCAAACAGCCGATTTTCAATCCTAAGTTAGAGACAAGACACAAGATTACCCCTAGACAAGTTTGACCTAGACTTTAGGGTTTTATATTTATACTTTATGTATTGCACCAGAAAGTGCAAGTGGGTTCTGGGTGCCTAGGTTTGTGGCAGAGAGAGGTGTGTGCACCAGCACCCCATCATAGTTTTAGGATTTATTTAGGGGAGAATATTCATAACTCTTTAGGGAAATTTGTATTGGAACCCCAATATTTTATCTATGCATTATATTCAGATTATTATTCTTACTTTAATGATATTTGAGTAGTTATCAACTAGATTTAGGGTTGAATGATAGCAATCATGGATTAGCCCAAAAGTAAGATTGATAGGTTAAGTTAATATCCATCAATTGAGTTGTGCTTAATGCTTGCATTCTAGAGTAGCTAACTAGGATCTCGAAAGTAGGACATGGGCGACTACTAGAGTAGGTTCTTTGCCAGAATAGACTCCATTGAACTAGGTTGTTAGGCGCATGCGAGAGCTGGTCTAATTTGCTTGGTGAACATATCAAATCTCTTTCAAACTTCCCTCTGATTTCACCGTCGATTGAAACCATGCCTTAGCCGTCGATTGATGGTCTTTCCTTTTGCTTGCATACGAGAGTTGGAGTTAAAAGTGTCAAAATAATTAATATTTGAGTTGTAGAATATTTATATATCCGTGCCTCCTATTCCCTATAATTCATTAATCTTGAAACCCTAGATCTAGCATATTTACATTTGCATCTAGTTAATCTATCATCATATTTCCATATTTACATTATTAGCATATTTCCATATTGCATCTAAACCTTCTAATAAGGAATATGTCCTTGACCTGATTACTTGTTACCAATATATATAATTACCTAGATTAGTCTTTAGAAATAAGAAATATATTGTGTGACATTGTTCTCTATGGATTCGATCTCTAAGTACTGCACATGATCTCTCTTAGCAAGAGTATTATATTGTGTGTTAGGATTAAGGGTTAATTTGACATTTATTTGTTTAGGATATTTATACCATGTTAGAACATAAAAACACCAAGTGTCAAATTTGGCGCCGTTGCCGGGGAACATTGATCGCCATTAGATTTATTTTCTAGGATTTAGTCTAGGTTTGTTACTTTCAAGTTACTGATAGTTCTTTTTCTTTGTTTTTCAGGTGCATGCAAAAGAGTACCATGAGCAACAAAGGACAAGACTTACTGTTCTCAGACCCACAACAACTCGAACGTACGATCCGCAAAGAAAGACGACAAGCATCGATCGACAACATCTACTTAACATCGATCGACACTTCTTTACGAACAACATCGACCGACATCAGAACTCTAGCATTGATCGACATTGATTATATAGCATCGATCGACAACACCTCATCCGCATCGATCGACGACAGTAGACGAGTTCAGATGGCTGCGCCTATAATAGTTGTTCAGAATGAGAATGGAGACTTGCATGACCTCAATGGTCATCTGCGTAATGCAGCAGGTCAAAGGATAGACAATCAGGGGACTATAATCCCTGATATAGAAGCAGAAGCAGAAGTATACGCTGCAATAGCTCAACCTGAAGAAAGCTGCTCAGAGAACGCTGGATGACTACAACCGTCTAGACCAGTTCTACGCCAACAGATCCGCCATTCCCCTCCAGGTTTTCAGAGAAATGATTTTGAGATAAAGCCCGCTTTCTTCGGACTTGTAGCGCAGACGCCGTACCATGGATTGCGACACGAGCACCCTATGGATCATCTGGAGCGATTTGAGGATCTAGTGACTGCTATTAAAGCCAATGGAGTCCCTGAGGATTATCTTTTCTGTAAGCTCTTAAAGTACTCAATTGCTGGAGAAGCTTCATATTGGCTTAAGCAGCTACCACCAGTATCTCTGACATCCTGGACTGACACTAAGAACGCTTTCTTGCGTAATTTCTTTGATGATGCAGGAGCAGAAGATCTGAGGAGCAAGATTGCTACTTTTTCACAAGAACTTTCAGAGTCTTTCAGAAACTCTTGGATCAGATTCAAGTCATACCAGAGAGACTGTCCACATCACGGGTTCAACGAAGTGCAGCTTCTTAGCACTTTCTTCAGAGGTATTGGATTACAATATCAGATGGCTTTGGACGCAGCTAGTGAAGGCAATTTCAGGACTAGGAGCCCTGAAGAAGCTATAAGATTGATTGAGAATCTAGCATCTAGCATCTAGCAGCAGTACCAAGAACACATATTTTGAGAGAAAGAAATCAGCTCCAGCAATGAGCAAGGAGCAGATTGAAGAGGTAAAAGCAAAGCTCTCAGAAAGCAGATTACTTTTGCAGAGGTAGAAGCAATAGATTTTGGAGAAGATGAGATTGAAGAAAGGGATGTGAACTACATTGATGGGAATGGTTTCCAGAGACAAGGGAATCCAAGTTTCAGCAGGAACTCCTATGGTACTGGTCAAAGGAGTAACTTTAATCAGAGTTTGCAGCGAAGGCCCTTCAACAACAACATGACATATGGATATTCCTACTACCAAAATCCTCCTCCAAAATCTCAGGAATGCTAGATTGAAGCAATGGTTGATAGAATCTTAGAAGGACAACAGAATATGACAGTGGATTTCAACAGAAAGATAGATGGTCTGTACCTCAACCTCAATACCAAGTTCGAATACCTTAGCACCCATGTGAAGAAGTTGGAGAATCAAGTGATGCAAACAAGTGAGACCATTAGGAGACATGAGATCCTGATTAACGAGAAGATGGAGGATGGCAGAAGAACCACGTCAATGCATTGATTGACGATGATTTCTGGCAGGAAGAGAAACCCCAAGACAGCAAATTTCGTGTGGAAAATTCCATGTCACTAGGAAATTCCCGTTCGCATCGATCGACGCAAGACAACAAGAATCGATCGACGGTGAAACCTACAGAATCGGTAGCCTCGTGTGAATCGACTTACGTCGATCAATACCATTCTCATGACCTCGATCGACATAAAAATGGAAGCATCGGTCGATAGTGCATGTCTAGCATCGATCGACAGGGTAGAAACCCAGTTCGATTACCCAACCTCAACGCAAGTCTAATTATGCGTCCAACATCAACAATTTCAGAACAGAATACATACACATCTGAAGCTATGGATCTTGGTAGAGAAGATGAGGGACACTCAAAGAGGAGGCAAAAGATCCCAAAGCATCAACGCAGAGAAGCCAATGAAAAGGAGATGGAAGGCTTTGCTAAAAGAGTTTTAAAATTCCTTTAGATATATATTTTGATGAAGCTTATTATACTCACATATTGTGGATCTTTTTAGGGAAACAAGGGAAATATATGATATAGAAATCATGTTCAATCACCTCAGAGAGAAGATGAAGCAGAGAACCTGTTTGAAAAAGAAAAGTGATCCTTCGAAGTTGGTGGTTTTGCTACATCTTGCTTAGGTAGAGTTAGAATTCTCCCATAAAGACCTCGTGCACGTCCTTCTACAATTCTGTAAATTCCAAACTCATCGGGTCTGAGATAACCAGCTTTTGTATCTTCTGTTCCAAGTGAATGTTCTGGTTTCTGTTTGATGGCCAAGATAGGCTGATTATCAATGTTGGAGTGCTACTCTCGCGTTCATTAGCCAGCCAGCCAGCTTCTTCCAGTGTCAAGTCGCGAGACTCAATCAGTACTTCCTCTCTGTAATCTGAATCATATTCTTCGTAAGCTTCAGCGTATCCTTGGCATGCCCAATTGGTGCCGATCGATGTATATGGTTACCATCGGCGATTCTCAATAATCAGACTGGTGCCCAAAAAGGTTTCCAGCTCCATTGGCCATTGCAAATATATCTGCTACATCTTCCTTCGTGACGTTCAGAATTCTGCCATCCATAGCTCTTGCGTGACCATCTGGATCTCTCATAATACCGAACTCATCTGGTTGTAGACAACCAGCTTCTCTGTCGCGTTCTTCTGCTGAATCACGTTCAGTTTCTGCTTCGTTCTCAGTATCGATCGATTGCGTATGGTCGCCATCGATCGATGTCGATTTCCCCGGTTTATGGGAAACATGAAAAACTCCAGCCTCTTCCATGGCAAGCCCTCAAAACTCAATCATCTCTTCTTTGCTGTAGTTTTCATCGTATTCAAGGTGGGATGGGTTGTAATTGTAATCATCATGGTGGGTGTCGATCGGTTATAAATTATGGGTGTCGATTGATATTGAAGGGTTGGTGTCGAGCGATTGTTGATTTGCAGGACTATCGATCGATGCTCCATCTACCGATTCCTCATTGCTCTCGTAATCGCATAAGCATGTGGCCACAAGCTCTGCATCATTACACAAATCGACCACGGTAGCCTTGTTATTATTTTTGACAGGTTCATAAAATATATTTTTATCAATTAGAGATAGATGCAACCTGTTTAACTGCATGTCGCATATGGCTCCCACAATAGCCATGAATGCTCTCCCAAGTAGTAGCAAAGAGTTCCAATCTATCCTGATGTCCATCACATGAAAGTTTACTAGGACTCGGGTGTTGTTGATATGCACTGGAACATCTTTTACCATCTCTCATGAGTTCACTCTTGAGCAGTCTACAAATGTGAACGAATCATTGGAGGGTTCCACTATTAGGTTCAGCTCCTCTGCCATAGACTTTGGCATAAAGCTCACTGAAGATCCAGTGTCACAGAGGGCATTGGGATATTTGTTTCCTTTGATGAAACATGTACCAATGAACGGCGTGAAGCTTACGAAGAATATGATTCAGATTACATAGAGGAAGAACTGATTGAGTCTTGCGACTTGGCACTGGAAGAAGCTGGCTGGGTAATGAACGCGAGAGTAGGCAATCCAACATTGATAATCGGCCTATCTTGGCTATCAAACGAAACCAGAACATTCACTGGGAACAGAAGATACAAAATCTGGTTATCTCAGACCCGATGAGTTTGGAATTTTCAGAGATATAGAGGAACGTGCACGAGGTCTTTATGGGAGAATTCTAACTCTACCTAAGAAAGATGTAGCAGACGCCCTTATTATGGCTGAACGATCAGGAAATTTATTTGGACAACAGCAACGACCATCGATCGACGCACATGTACCAGATTCGATCGACAACAATGAGCAGAAGCACGAGCATATTCATACTCAACCATCGATCGACAACAAGAAGAACGCATCGTTCGATACCACTTCTCCACGAGTCAGAGAACATGAAGCAAAGATCGCTATGTCTACAAAGAAGCAAGAGACATACAACAGAGCTGAGATTGATGATGTTCTGCATGAGATCGACAAAGCTCAAGAGATGTCACTGGATGATTTCTACATGAGGCTTGATGATGTCTACTATCCTATAGATAAATGCCTCACCAATTTGACTACACGCATGGATAAGATGAAGCAAGAGATGGGTACTGTTCAGAGACAGCATGCGAGTAGACCGGATTGAGTGACATCGATCGACATCAACACCTTGCCATCGATCGATACTGAGTTCGACAGACAGAAGTCCGCAGAAGAACACCACTTAGAAGATAGGTTCAATGATTTTTTTTTCTCAGAGCCTGATGAAGGAATATATTTCTCAGAAATTGGAGGAGATATCAGACACTACAACTGCCATACTTAGAATGCTCCAGCGCGGTATTGAGAATCTACAAAGAAGAATGCATTCACTGTAGGTTACAAAGGAGATTATAAAGAACGAGAAAACCAGAGGAGATGAGGCAGTCAGAAACTTCATTGGTACATGGTTTCAGAAGAGCAAAGAAGACACTTGTTTTCCAAAGGAAACAAATATCCCAAGTGTTTACTATATCATTGAAGATGTAGACACTTGTTTTCCAAGTGTTGATCAACCTCCTTTCTAGTCAGAACGTTCACAACTTCGAGCTTAAGACTATAACAAAGCGTTGAGTGGGAGGCAACCCACTGTTTAGTAAGTTTTAATTAGTTTTTGACTATATTAGTCTAATTTTGAATTTTATTTATTATTGCAGGTTTTCATATTCAAAAAAAAACCAGGAAGATATTCTGCATAGAGCATCGACCGACACTTGATCATTGTCGATCGACGGAGTAACCATCGCATCAATCGATAACCACTTAACTGTGTCGATCGACGGTCACCATCAGCAAGCAGATATATCGTTTTTGCTTGTTAAATCTGGTCCTTATGATTTATTTCTTCACCAATCTCAGTCTGGATAACACTGTTGATAGTGTTGTTTAAGTCTGGGGGAGGTATTACTGATATTGTGTTCTATTTTCAGTTTTATAAGAAGTAGAAACTTACAGGTTCAGCATCGATCGACACCATTAACCGACCATCGACGGACGCTCTGTTACAGAGAGAGGTATCGAGTTTTAAAGTTAAGCTATTTACTTATGATTTAATTTTCTAACCAATCTGGAGTGGATTACACTGGGGACAATGTAATTTAAGTTTGGGGGAGGTTCGCTAATGCTATTTAATTCTTTTTGAGTTATATATATATATAAGTTTTTCAAAAAAAATTATTGAGTCTAGAAGAGGACTATGCTCAAGATTTATTATTGACTAACCATGCTATAAACACTATTCTTAGAAGGTTGTTTGCAGAGATTACTAGAGATACCAAAGTGGATCATCCTGCCACTATATCACACTTGCTTAGAAAGTTTGAAGGAACCGAAGCTGATTTCCAACACTAATCCTGACATTATTTGCTTACTTTGGGATTTTGTATACACTGGATCGGATTCCTTCTGAAAGTCTGGAAGGTAAAAGTTTGTGTGCTTCTGATTCCCCACTTTTATCCCCTTCAAATTCAAAAAGGATTCGAACATGATTTGAGGCTACAACCATTGAAGCTTGGTTCATATGATCCTAGAAAGAGATAAAGGTGAAAAAGAAGTGAACAAGATCTAGTGGCAAAAACCATTAGGGTTTGATTCATGGAAGCCTATCCAAATATTTCAATCAATTAAAAAAATTAAATGATACACTCAAAACAAGGGAGACATTGACTGAGAAGAAGTGAGAAGAGAGAGAGAGAGAGAGGAAAGGAATCAGAGAAGACTACCTGTGTGTTCAGATACTTGCATAGGTAAGAGTCCATATATCATTTGATCGATACTCCCAATGTAAAGCCTACACTTTTATTTTATGCAAAGAAATGAAATCAGTAGAGGGGCGAGTCAGACTAGTATTTGCTAAGTTGTTGGTAGAATGAATTTGGTTGGTATACTAGGATATGGTATATAAAGTTTCTTTGTGATTAACTTGATAGGATGTTGTTGCAATAAAATAAGGTGACAGTTATACTTAGACATTATGTGAGTCTTCGTTTTTCAAAACCTTTTTCACATGCTTGTTTGCTTAAGGACAAGCAAAATGTTAAGTCTAGGGAGTTGATATAGCCTATTTATTACCAGTTTTACACCATGTTATAGGCTCTATTTAGGGTCTGTTATGTGTGTCTAGGATATGTTTTAAGGTCATTACAAGTCCAGGTACGTTTTGGAGATATATGGAGACACTTGGAGCTTTTGGAGCATTTAGATGAGAATAATCGTAGCTGATCGTTGTGAGAGTCAAAGTACAAGACTACCATCGATCGACGACCCTATCTCGGCGTCGATCGATGTTACATGACCAAGATTGATCGATGTTGCACATCTGCCATCGATCGATGTCCAATTCGCAGACAGCCGATTTTCAAGCCCAAGTTAGAGACAAAACACAAGATTACCCCTAGACAAGTTTGACCTAGACTTTAGGGTTTTATATTTATACTTTGTGTATTGTACCGGAAAATGGAAGTGGGTGCTGGGTGCCTAGGTTTGTGGCAGAGAGAGGTGTGTGCACCAGCACCCCATCATAGTCTTAGGATTTATTTAGGGGAGAATATTCATAACTCCTTAGGGAAATTTGTATTAGAACCCCAATATTTTATCTATGCATTATATTCAAATTATTATTCTTACTTTAATTATGTCTCAGTAGTCATCAACTAGGTTTAGGGTTGAATGATTGCAATCATGGATTAGCCCAAAAGTAGGATTGCTAGGTAAGTTAATATCCATCAATTGAGTTGTGCTTAATGCTTGCATTCTAGAGTAGCTAACTAAGATCTCGAAAGTAGGACATGGACGACTACGAGAGTAGGTTCTGTGCCAGAATAGACTCCACTGAACTAGGTTGTTAGCCCCATGCAAGAGCTGGTCTAATTTGCTTGGTGAACATATCAAATCTCGTTCACACTTCCTTCTGATTCTACCGTCGATCGACACCAGGCCTTAGCCGTCGATCGAATCCATACCTTAGCTGTCGATTGATGGTCTTTCCTTTTGCTCGCATACGAGAGTTGGAGTTAAAAGGGACAAAATAGTTAATATTTGAGTTCTTGAATATTTACATATCTGTACCTCCTATTTCTTATAATTCATTAAGCTTGAAACCCTATATATAGCATATTTACATTTGCGTTTAGTTAATCTATCATCATATTTCCATATTTACATTATTTGCATATTTCCATATTGCATCTATATCTTCTAATAAGGAATACTTCCTTTACCTGATTACTTGTTACCAATATATATAATTACCTAGCTTAGTCATCAGAAATAAGAAATCTATTGTTTGTCATTGTTCTCCGTGGATTCGATCCCTAAGTTCTACACATGATATCTCATGGCTAGAGTATTATATTGTGTGTTAGGATTAAGGGTTAATTTGACAGTTATTTGTTTAGGATATTTATACCCTCTTAGAACATTAAAACACCAAGTGTCAATATATAAGGGGAGCTGAAGCTAAAGGCGCAGGGATCCGAAGATTTAGACATAGAGAAGCTCTGTTAGCTTATAAGAACTTAGAACTTAGGTGGCTAGAAGGAAAAATTTATACACAGACGTTTCTCCATCTTTGTTTGGCGATTCTGATTTCCTTAGACTCTACAACTCATTGAACTTAGAAACCCTAAGCTTTATTCTCGACAAGCTCAGTTTCTATGACTGGCACTTGATTACCAGACGAACTTGCTCTGGCGGTTCGTCTCTTGCTCCACTCTTGTAATTGAACTACGTCCAACTTGATCCTCGAAAGGGGTATGTTGGCAGCCTTTCTTAAGGTCTAGTCCAAAATCCTTCAAACATTTTTCATCTTTTTATCTATTGCTAAGCGAGTTACAGCCACATAGGTTTCTCTCGACATAGTTGGTAGAGCTAGCAAATTTAGTCTCGTTTTACTGCTTGTGTTATACGAATTCCTTTGTGATCCCGTTTCCAGACAAGCTTCATGTACGCTTTTGTCTATGGAGCGCTCGTACGCAAATTAGAAATAAATATCTATTGTTTTCTAAATTCGTTTTGTTATCTTTTCATGGTTTCCAAGTTTACTCGATTACTTGTCGTTGGCTCTCGCAGAGAATCCGAGACCTCAGGAAAAGTTAGGGTTTCTTGACTTTCCTTAATTTACAGAATTCGACGGTGTGAATTTTGTTCTCCTTTGTGTTCTCTTCGAATCTCGATCGAAACGCTTTTAGTTTCATCTCAATCGGAGTTTCCATTGAGATTTTACGACAAAAACAAGTAAGACTCGCCTAAACTCCTTGGCTTGCTCCTACTCGACCTCTTGGGCGTCTTACTCGCCCTCTTGGTCATCCTACTCGCCCTTATCTCCATCTTTGCGTTCTCCTTTGAATCTTGATAGAAACATTTTTTGTTTCGTCTCGATTGGAGTTACCGTTGGAACTTTACGATAAAAACCGCAAACACTTAGATTCTCGTATGAATTCAGATTGATCTTATAAAAAACGGCAACGATTAAATGAACACCCTATTAGCCTCAAGTATACAATTAATTTTAACCTTCCTATAAAAATAGACGTTGTATCAAAGATACTCTTTCAAAGAAATCATAAAAATGCTTAAGTCGAAAAACGGCTCGAAAAGGAGAAGATAAAAGTTAAGTTCGGAAAATAAATGTCAAGATTCAATGGATAAACACCAATATCAAAAAATATGGATCGACAAACCAAAACCGCAAGACAGGTTCGAGACTAAGAACTAATATTTTTACCATTCTTAAGGGGCATACATACACGAGAAGAGGAAGGGGAGATGAGCAAGCAAAACGGAGAAGAGGTTAACCCAAACCTTCAAGAAAACTAAGGTATGGCCGGCTTGTAATTTTTTGAAATCAGACTTGGAATTTTCGTAGAAAGGATACTAAGAAATAAAAACGCTACAGAGATTCCCATAAAACTTTAAGGAACTTAGGATCTAGGAGAATAGTCTAGCGAGCTAAGTCTTAGGCATTTTCCTGTCTCGATCTATTGTTATGTGACTGTTCAGTCATATCTTGCAAACCGATCTAAACTCTCAGAAAACTGAGAAACGATACTCAGCTCGCTCCCGAAAGAAAGAACGAACTAGAAACGCGAACGTCGTCTTAAAACTGACTCATTCCTAGCAATTTTCTTAAAACCGACATATTCCTAGTCGTCAACCCGAAACTAACCAAGTCACAATCCTAGCGTCGTCTTTATACCGAGCTGGATTGGCGATCAACCCAATCTTCAGAAAAAACGTACACAACCCTTCAAAATATCGATTCAGATGTTTTCTTTCGTAAAAAAGGAGGGAGTAGGTACGTATACTATACTCGTATACTCCCATACTTCAATTTTTTTTCTCGGCATCAAGATAATGCGTTCGACAAAGAAAACTCTCGCAGCAGTAGACAGAAAATCATTTAGGCAATGTGATGCCTCATAAAACCGATCATCCATTACTTTCGTATAACTATTATTTTTTTTCGGAAGAGCCTACGGAAAAACAAGATCGGTTTCATGAAAAACGACTTCGCAATGTGGAAAAGAGAATGAGGAAAACAGATTCCTCGTTCGCAAATATCACGAGTAATTTGCGAGAGACATTCTCAATTTACTTCTATGCCATTCACTTCTTGTAAAACTTACGCGAAACATCCTTCGTATACCCACACCAAGTTATGCGAAGAAACTTTCGGAAACAAACGTAGCAAGTTTTACGGAGAAGTGTTTTTGAAAAATTGTGCATAGCTAAAAACAAAGTCATATGACTCGTTTCTCAACAAAAAAAAATAAACTTTATCTCTTTGCACTACGATCTTACAGATCTCAATCTTTAGCCATGTGGCTCGCTGGCTTATGCCTCCCATCTCCCTCGGTTCCATCTGAGCAGGCAATCATCTCGCATGGTTTCTTTATCGAGCCTCTTAAGTTTTTTCTTTATCATACAAAAACAAAACAAATTTTGTATAATTATAGGTAAACATTATACGAAACATTCATCATATAACTGATACCTAAAGTGGAAAATTGTTTCTAACACATTGGACATCTTAGCATGGAAAAATCTGACTTGGCCCATCAATCTTGACAAACGCTCTTTGGCGCTCGGCCAATTACGTCTTCCGATAAAGTCCAAACTGAAATTCAGCATCCTCTTTGGGAAAATTCTAAACTAACATGACCTTAATGTTAACACGAACGTGCCATGGTCTAATCCGTGACCAGCAATGTCCTCAGCTATGCGGCTGAACACATCCTTCAGACCGAGCCAAAATGTTTGAGCGACCACTTCTCCATCCAATCACTTAACGGCAAAACGACAATCCACGATTAGTTTTAAAACGCCAAGTGTAAATACTTATCGTATAACCCAGAATCAGAAATAATACGATAATTTCTTAATACCGAAACTTAGTCGTAACCACCAAACGGCTAACGGTAAACTTGTCGACAACCGACCTAGTTCAATATGTTCCGCAGTTTACTGTAAACCCTCATCATTTTACAAGTAAAAAGCGACACATAAGGAAAAATTCATAACAAAGTTCCTAGAGCTATACGAAACATTCTTAACTATACACGTAATAAATCTCGGGGGGGGGGGGGGGGGGGGGAACTCTTCACAAAGTACAGTGAAGGAAGTCACACATTCTCAGGGTCAAATTTACACGACCCATTGGTCCTAATTCCTCGCTAACAAATCAAACAATTTAACGTCCAAACAGGAACAACAGTTTTGGCTGCGAACATCCGCAAACAAAACAAAATTCTTCTCTGTCGTAAGGTTAAAACAAAACCCTTGAGATGCCACACATCTTTAAGAGCGCGAACATTTAAAGCACGAAATGCAGCATACAAAAGAAAAACTCAACCTTCGACAAAGTGAGACGTCGTTGACGCTTGAAGAACTGTTTTTCTTCGAAACTTTCAGAAACGGAATGGTCACCTTAAAAACAGTCCATCCGCGACTATAAAACACACACACACCTTCTTAAACACGTATCCTTCGCGGAGATTCAAAAAAGGTAATATCTACCAATAAGTTTGTTGCTGATCACAACAAACTCTCAACGTCCTAAATAAACTAAGCCATCTCATACAGATAGCTCTTGAACACTCGACACAAGGGTAATAGTGCTATAAAAGAAATCCAAAATTTTGTTCAGCACTTTCGGGAGACTTAAAAATTGTCCCCGAAGAGATGGTCGATTCCTACCATACAAGTCACATAAGCCGAGAACATATTGTGGACTTTAAAGAGGTACGGAATCAGGTCGAAAGCGATACGGGAAACCTAAAACGAAGTAGTCATTGCACCCTCCAAAACCGTGATTAGACCTAGGTCTTACCCTAAACCTAGCACACTGGTCTCTAACGTCTCAAGGCATGATATCGAATGATACGAGATCCTAAAAGCATGTATCTTCATCCATATCTAAGCGATCTCAAAACTTTGGAAAACTAGTCATACATCTCAAACGAGCGACGAATAGGGCGATCCGCAAAAGAGTTGGGAGCGAGATGACAACTCCTATCCTTCCCTCTATACTTAAAAAATCCGAATCTACTTAAACTTCTTTTCAAGTGAAAATTCTAGTTTATTTATTAAAAAAAGTCGCAAAGCGGCCGGGATCCGAAGCCACATGCTGTCAGTCTCGAAAAGATAAATACGGCCACACTCGGCCAAAATAAGCAGCCTACAAGGCTAGTCTCGAGGCCAACAAAGGTCCGATATAAAATGCCATTGGCAGTAACATGCCCAATAATCTCTACACGACATAAAACTAAACCATAAAGGTCTCATAGGAAAACAGGAGGTAAGAACCTTAACTCCGGGACGAACTACGAAAAGCTTGATCCCTTCTACAAAGGTACATAGGCAGCCTTCACAAGGAGCAGCCCCAATTCTACTGCATTCCGCTATTAGAGGAAGGATTAGACCACTTTCAACGAACATTTTCAACCATTGATTCCGCCTAACTTACCAAACCTGCCAAACCGCTCGCTAGAACCTCACGATTCTAACGAACTGGGGGAATAGCTGTTGGGGTCAAAATTGGTCATGACAAAATCAATGCTAAAAACTCCCGAGAAAAATTTCTTATCTAAAAAAGAAGTATAAATCCAGGACAAAAGCTTCTTGTAACTTAAAAGAAAGAAGTTATACGACAAGTTCTCGGAGAGGATGGTCTGATCCAAACAAACAACTTTCAGGAAAACAAACGCTGTTGTGGTCAAAAAAATTATCTCAAAATGAATGTTAGAATTTCGTTTCTGTACGGAAGCTTTCTCGACACAATCTCCATAAAAGTTCATGAGCAAAGGACTCGAGAGAAATGGAGCACGAGACCGCACAAGCAGTCCAACTTTCCCCCAAGCCGAGTTGGACCGAACATAAACCAGACCTTATGCCTTCCGTTGAACTTTGGCAGATAAACCCCTCGTTTTTTCTCGATTGGAGTTATCGTTGGGACTTTACGATGAAAACCGAGAAGACTCATTTTCCCGAATAAAGTTTATGGTTATCATATAAATGGGAACGGTTAACTCAACACCACAGTTGTCTAAACTATACGAGAAGTGTGAACTTCCTAGCTAAAGCGACGTCGTATCATTAAAGAAATCATAAAAAAATTTATGTCGAAATACGGCCCAAAGAGGCCTAGAATGGGGCTAAAGACCCACTCGCGATTTCATGTGAAATTGAGCCTAGCAATATTATGACGGCGTATATTTACTCGGAGAATAAGATAAATCTGGAGAAATCGGAAAATAAATGTCAAGTTTCCAAGATAATGATGAAGATCAAGATAAAAAGGAATATTTTCGCGAAGCGATAAACTCAACCTAGGGGCAAAAAGGAAAAGGGACCCGACCCAAAAGGCATATATAAGGGGAGCGGAAGCTAAAGGTTCAGAGATCCTAAGATTTAGACCTAGAGAAACCCTGTTAGCTTATAAGAACTTGGAACTTAGGTGGCTAGAAGGACAAAGTTATACTTAGATGTTTCTCCATATTTGTTCGACGATTCTGATTACCTTAGACTCCACAACTCATTGCACTTAGAAAACCTAAGAATTATTCTCGAGAAGCTCGGTTTCTATGACTGGCACTTAATTACCAGACGAACTTGCTCCGGCAGTTTGATCTCTTGGTCCACTCTTTTAATTAAACTATGTCCGACTTGATCCTCGAAAAGGGTATGTAGGCAGCTTTTCTTAAGGTCCAGTCCCATATCCTTCAAAACTTTTTCGTCTTTTTCGTCTATTGCTAAGCGAGTTGCAGCCACATAGGTTTCTGTCGACATAGGTGGTAGAGCTAGAAAACTTAATCTCGTTTTACTGCTTGTGTTATACGAATTCCTTTGTGATCCCATCTCCAGACAAGCTTCATGTACGCTTTTGTCTATGGAGCGCTCGTACACAAATTTGAAATAAAGATCTATTTTTTTTTTCTAAATTCGTTTTGTTATCTTTTCATGTTTTCCAAGTTTACTCGATTACTTGTCGTTGGCTCTTGCAGAGAATCCAGGACCTCAGGGAAAGTTAGGATTTCTTGACGTTCCTTAATTTACGGAAATCGACGGTGTGAATTTTGGTTCTCACAGTAAACAGACCGTATCAAATTCGTAGCAAACCCACCGAAATAAACGTCCCACCAGTCAGTCCTGCACAAGTGTCAGGGATAAAAACAAAACAAACAAGCCATGACATGTTTTTGTAGCAAATATCGTGTCTTACTATAAATGTAACATCCCCTCCGTTTGACAATGTGCAAGCCAAATAATTCAAGATATTTTGAACTTGCTACGAAATTATAAAGTTGCAAATTTCGTTGCATGGTACGTAGCATTTTGTGGCAGAGTGCGTAGCATTTTCCGTAGCAAAACATAGCAAAATCGTGGCAAGGTGGTTTTCATAAAAACAAGCAAGCACTTCAGTCTCATTACAGCGAGTTCAATATCAAATATAAGAACACTTTCATTCAAGAGAGTTGGGGCAAAATTTGAGAGTTCAATGTCTGATTATTTTTATTCAAGAGAGTGGATGGATCAAAACGTTTATCCAATCAATAATTGCGTTTCTCGTGAGTTCAAAGAAGGTGTTGATGTTTTTATCACATTTGCTTCCAATCAAACTTCTTTTATAGAGGGGAAAACCATGTTATGTCCTTGTGTAAGATGTCAAAACCAAAAACAACGTGACTCGAGAACCGTATCTTGCCATCTTTACCCAGTCGGGTTCAAAATTTATTATTATTTATGGTCAAGCCATGGAGAAAATTACTATGACGTTGGCGAATCATCGACGGGAGGTCAATTTATGGGAGAAGATACACTGCATACGGAAGAAGAGACATATCAGGAGAACATTCTGAATGTTATGGGAGGAGTATTGGAGGATGTGACGGAAGCACCCAATGAAGATAAATATGAAGATAGCATGTGAAATTGAGCCTAGCAATATTATGACGGCGTATATTTACTCGGAGAATAAGATAAATCTGGAGAAATCGGAAAATAAATGTCAAGTTTCCAAGATAATGATGAAGATCAAGATAAAAAGGAATATTTTCGCGAAGCGATAAACTCAACCTAGGGGCAAAAAGGAAAAGGGACCCGACCCAAAAGGCATATATAAGGGGAGCGGAAGCTAAAGGTTCAGAGATCCTAAGATTTAGACCTAGAGAAACCCTGTTAGCTTATAAGAACTTGGAACTTAGGTGGCTAGAAGGACAAAGTTATACTTAGATGTTTCTCCATGTTTGTTCGACGATTCTGATTACCTTAGACTCCACAACTCATTGCACTTAGAAAACCTAAGAATTATTCTCGAGAAGCTCGGTTTCTATGACTGGCACTTAATTACCAGACGAACTTGCTCCGGCAGTTTGATCTCTTGGTCCACTCTTTTAATTAAACTATGTCCGACTTGATCCTCGAAAAGGGTATGTAGGCAGCCTTTCTTAAGGTCCAGTCCCATATCCTTCAAAACTTTTTCGTCTTTTTCGTCTATTGCTAAGCGAGTTGCAGCCACATAGGTTTCTGTCGACATAGGTGGTAGAGCTAGAAAACTTAATCTCGTTTTACTGCTTGTGTTATACAAATTCCTTTGTGATCCCATCTCCAGACAAGCTTCATGTACGCTTTTGTCTATGGAGCGCTCGTACACAAATTTGAAATAAAGATCTATTTTTTTTTTCTAAATTCGTTTTGTTATCTTTTCATGTTTTCCAAGTTTACTCGATTACTTGTCGTTGGCTCTTGCAGAGAATCCAGGACCTCAGGGAAAGTTAGGATTTCTTGACGTTCCTTAATTTACGGAAATCGACGGTGTGAATTTTGGTTCTCACAGTAAACAGACCGTATCAAATTCGTAGCAAACCCACCGAAATAAACGTCCCACCAGTCAGTCCTGCACAAGTGTCAGGGATAAAAACAAAACAAACAAGCCATGACATGTTTTTGTAGAAAATATCGTGTCTTACTATAAATGTAACATCCCCTCCGTTTGACAATGTGCAAGCCAAATAATTCAAGATATTTTGAACTTGCTACGAAATTATAAAGTTGCAAATTTCGTTGCATGGTACGTAGCATTTTGTGGCAGAGTGCGTAGCATTTTCCGTAGCAAAACATAGCAAAATCGTGGCAAGGTGGTTTTCATAAAAACAAGCAAGCACTTCACTCTCATTACAGCGAGTTCAATATCAAATATAAGAACACTTTCATTCAAGAGAGTTGGGGCAAAATTTGAGAGTTCAATGTCTGATTATTTTTATTCAAGAGAGTGGATGGATCAAAACGTTTATCCAATCAATAATTGCGTTTCTCGTGAGTTCAAAGAAGGTGTTGATGTTTTTATCACATTTGCTTCCAATCAAACTTCTTTTATAGAGGGGAAAACCATGTTATGTCCTTGTGTAAGATGTCAAAACCAAAAACAACGTGACTCGAGAACCGTATCTTGCCATCTTTACCCAGTCGGGTTCAAAATTTATTATTATTTATGGTCAAGCCATGGAGAAAATTACTATGACGTTGGCGAATCATCGACGGGAGGTCAATTTATGGGAGAAGATACACTGCATACGGAAGAAGAGACATATCAGGAGAACATTCTGAATGTTATGGGAGGAGTATTGGAGGATGTGACGGAAGCACCCAATGAAGATAAATATGAAGATAGCATGTTTCAAGCTTTTGAAGCAGCTAATGAACCATTATACGAAGGATGTGTTGAAGGTATTTATCAGTTATACTTGGCGTCACGTTTAATGAAAGTAAGAAAACGATCATAATTTACCGGAGTCGTTTTTGGATGATCACAAACGTTTATAGATGTTCTGCCACAACCAAACAAAGCTCCTGGATCATATTATGAGATGAAGAAGTTGACCAAGGCGCTTGGTCTCCCTGTTTTGAAGATTGATATTTGTGAGGATAACTGCATGTTATTCTGGAAGGAAGATAAAGAGTTGGTGGTGTGTTGGTTTTGTGGGAAAAACTAGATACCACCAGAACCGTGGAAAGGGGAAAAAGCGGCCAAAGCAAAGAATGGTTTACATGCCTATTATGGAGAGGTTGAAGCGGTTGTACCAACTTGAAGCGACTGCATCACAAATGCGATGGCACGCAGAACATGAGTAGCCCGGAGGAGAAATGCACCACCCTTCTAATGGAGCAGCTTGGAAGCATTTTAACAAGATATATCCTAATTTCGCTGAAGAAAGTCGGAAATATATCTAGGATTAGCAACAGATGGATTTAAGCCGGTTGGTATGAGTGGTGAAGCACCCTCGGTCTAGCCAGTAATTGTTACTCCGTATAACTTACCTCCCGGAATGTGTATGAAAAGGGAATATTTCTTTTTATCAGTCTTAGTTCCCGGGCCAAGACATCCAAAGAAGAGCATTTATATCTATCTGCAGCCGCTAATTGAAGAATTACAAAGGTTTTGGAGTCACGAGGCATAAACATACGATATTTCGAGAAAGGAAACATTCATGTGGAAAATTAATGACTTTCCCGCTTATGGCATGATTTCAAGTTGGATGGCTAATGGTCGTTTAGCTTTTCCATATTATCTAGATGACACAAAGTCATTTTGGTTGCAACACGGAAGGAAGCATAGCTGGTTTGATTGTCATCAAATGTTTCTGCCTAAAGAGCATCCTTAAAGGAGCAAAGTCCAAGCGTTACGAAGGGTAAAGACAATAAGTTATGATCCTCCACCATGGTTGACGGAAGAAGAAATTCTCTATGAAAGAATCAACAACATCATAGGGCTGAAGAAAACAATTAAATGTGGAGGAAATGGACACATAAAACCTGCAAGCAACATAGAAGGCTACGGAAAATATCACAATTGGGTGAAAAAGTATCTTTTGGGAATTACATATTGGGAAAACCTTCTTCTTCGCCACAACGTAGACTTCATGCATATCGAGATTTTTTTTTTGATAATCTTATTAACACAGTGCTTAATGTTCCTGGGAAGAGTAAAGATAATGCAAAGTCGAGGATGGATCTACCTGATTTGTGCAGAATGCAAGAGTTACATATCAAAGATGATGGAACGATGCCGGTCCCCATATTTCGGTTGTCAGAGAAAAAAAAAGAATTATTGCGATGGTTGAAGGAAGATATAAAATTTCCATATGGCTATGCTTCAAATTTTAGTAAATGTATAGACGAGACGAATTCGAATCTTTCAGTCCTAAAAAGTCATGATTGCCACGTCATCACCAACAACTTCTCCCATTTCCGTTTAAAGAGTTACTTCCCAACAATGTCCATATCACAATTTCAGGTAATGTTTTTTTATTCTGTAAGTCTTACTATGTATGCACTAACTCAAAAATGATTTGTGTAGAGATATCACTCCTCTTTTGGGATATCTCTGAAAAAAATACTAAAGAACAATTGCCATTTTAAAAGAAAACATTGCGGTGAAGCTTTGTAATTTGGAAAAGATTTTACCACCTTCGTTTTTTGATGTTATGGAGCATCTCTCTGTGCATTTTCCAGATGAAGCTGCTCTAGGTGTTCTAGTGCAATATACATGGATGTATCTTTTCGAGCGATACATGTAACATTTGAAGAAAAATTTAAAAATAAGGCACATATTGCAGTTTCCATTATTTCCCAATCTCTTACTGAGGAGATTTCTACAGCTTCTGCACATCACTTTGGAAATCCAGAAGTGCCCGTGGCGCAGCGTATCAATGGTAACTCAGCTCAAATCTAGGGATTTAGGTTTAAATCTCTAGAGACCTGACTTCTTGAGTTGATGAACTTAATCAAAAATCAACACAAGGCTCTTGAATTGATGACAGGATCGAATCAAAGAAAGGAATTAGAGAAAACTCTAGGTTTTATTAATCAAACTCTGAATCTTAGAAGCCAACAAGCAATCCTTTATAAGAGACAGTTTATAATAACCTAAGCCTCTTTAAAATAGAAAATCTAAATAAAGGAAATCAAACTTAGAAAAGGAAATATAACAAAAACCGAAAATTAGAAGAGTTGCTTGGAGGTAAAGCTATCATGATGCTGCATCAGGTCCCTCGGGGTGAGAAGGATTTGACCCCGAATCAGGAACCGGGTCCGGTGGAGTAAATCGAGAAAGGTAGCGTATATTGAAGACATCCGAAGTGGTGATGTTTGCTGGAAGTTAAAGACGGTACGCATTGTCATTTATTCGCTCCAAAACGGTAAGAGGACCTATCTCCTTTGCTTTAAGTTTGTTGTATGCATGAGCTGGCATACAATCTTTAGTGAGAAATGCCCAAACAAGATCACCAGGTTCGAAGATCACACAACGTCGATGAGAATCAGACGCTGCTTTATACTTTGATAAAGAAGACTCAAGGTTGGTGACGACTTGCACATGAACTCGATGGACGTTATCAACAAAGTCATCTGCGACACCATGAAGTCGTGTGCGGTCTGGCATAGTGGTTAGATCAAGAGGACCGCGAGGAAGAAGACCATAAACTACCTGAAAAGGACTGTATCCTGAGCTTCGGTTAAGAGAATTATTATGGGCAAACTCAGCTTGTGGAAGCGTAGAATCCCATGTCTTGATCGAATCTCCAACAAGACAGCGTAATAAGTTTCCCAAAGACCTATTGGTAACCTCTGTTTGACCATCCGTTTGAGGATGATAAGCCGAACTCATGTCTAAACTAGTACCCAACATCTTCCAAAGGGATTGCCAAAAATGACCCAAGAACCTAGAATCACGATCGGAAACGATAGAAGTGGGCAACCCATGAAGTCTGTATACTTCACGAAAGAACATGATTGCTACTTGAAGTGCATCCGTCGTTTTTTTACATGGAACAAAGTTTACCATTTTTGAAAAACGATCGACGATGACGAAGATGGAATCAAATCCTCTTTTTCTACGAGGAAGACCCATAATGAAATCCATACTAATATCAGACCAAGGCTGCGTCGGGATTGGTAACGGAAGATAGAGACCCGCATTTGTAGCGTGTCCTTTTGATGTCTGGCAAGTTGTACAGCGTTCAACAAAACTTTCAACATCGCGTCTCAAACTCGGCCAGAAATACGACTCAGCAAGCAAGTGTAAGGTTCTATCACGTCTAATGTGACCTTCGTTATGTATTTCTGCAATAAGTTTAAGCCGCAGGCTGCAATCAGGGATACATATACGGTCACCATGAAAAAGAAACCCATCATGTAAAGTAAAATCTCGTGAACGCCCAGATTGGATATCAAGAAGAATTCGACCAAAATAATCATCCGACTCATATAGATTGGCAAAAGTTGCAAATCCCGGAACTGAGACATGAAGAACAGTAAGCAAAGAATGGCGGCGACTAAGAGCATCAGCCACGCGATTGGAAAGTCCCGAAGTATGTTTAATGACAAAAGTAAATTGCTGTAAGTAGGACACCCATGCTGCATGCTGTGAGGAGACTTTGTCTTGGCTACTTAAATTTTTCAATGCATCGTGATTGGTAAAGAGAACAAACTCTTTATGATAAAGGTAATGTCTCCAATGTTTGATTGCTTGAATCACTGCATAAAAGTCCACATCATAGGTACTATAACGTATGCGAGCTCCAGACAACTTCTCACTAAAGAATGCGATTGGCCGATTGCGTTGACTCAAGACAGCGCCAATTCCTAGTTTGGAAGCATCACAATGGAGTTCAAAAACCTGAGAAAAATCAGGGAGTGCAAGAACAGGGGCTGTGATCAGGTTTGCTTTAATAGTCTCAAAAGCAGCAGACGCCTCGGGGGTCCAAGTGAAGAGACAATCACGACGAATGCAATCAGTGAGAGGTGCCATTAAGCTACTGAATTGCGGTACAAATTGTCTATAAAATGAAGCGAGGCCATGAAAACTAAGTGTTGCAGATAATGTGGTCGGAACAGGCCAAGATTTAATCGCTTCAACTTTCCCTGGATTGACAGCTAGACCTTCGGCAGAGACAATGTAGCCAAGGAAGTGAACTTGAGGAGACCCGAATTCACACTTTTTCAATGTAGCAAAAAGTTGATCTGTAAGTGTGCAAGATGTTCATCAAGGGTCATACTGAATATCAGAATATCATCAAAATAAACCACGACGAATTTACCAATAAAAGGCCGTAGAGATTGTGATTCATGACTCTCATAAATGTGCTTGGTGCGTTGGACAATCCGAAAGGCATGACAAGCCATTCAAAAAGTCCTTCTCGCATTTTAAAAGCTGTTTTCCATTCGTCTCCTGGGCGAATTCTTATCTGGTGGTATCCACTACGAAGATCCAGTTTAGAGAAAATTGTTGCAGCACCAATTTGATCCAAAAGATCATCCAATCGTGGGATGGGAAATCTATAACGTACTGTGATCTTGTTTATAGCGCGACTATCGACACACATTCACCAAGACCCATCTTTCTTTGGTATAAGCAATGCGGGAACTGCACATGGACTAAGGCTCTCTCGCAAATAGCCTTTCACGACGAGCTCCTCTACCTGACGTCTGAGTTCTTCATGTTCACTGGGACTCATACGATAATGAGCTCGGTTCGGCATAATAGCATCTGGAACTAGATCAATGCGGTGTTGAATGTCTCAGAGAGGGGGAAGACCAGTTGGTAACTCACTGGGGAAGACATCTTGAAAACCGTCTATTAGAATTTTAAAGTGTTCGGGAATCACGGGCACAACTGGGTCAGTTGATGAATTAATGAGAATCAGAACTATTCTTTCTTCACGAAGTGCAAGCTCAAACGGTATGCGCTGCAGAATTAGAACTGGTGTCGATGGTTTACTCTGTTTCTCAGGCCGAGACGGTTGTATTGTGAAATTCTGATCATTGTAACGAAAGCTGTAGGTGTTAAGGTACCCATCATGCTTTACTCTATGATCAAATAACCAAGGACGTCCTAAAAGCAGGTGACAAGCGTCCATTGGTGCAACATCACAGTGAATTTGGTCCTTGAACGTTCCTTCCACAAAGAAAGAGATAAGAGCACGTCGAGTAATCATTAAAGCTGTTTTCTGGTCCAACCAAGCGAGTTTGTAGGGGTAAGGATGAAGTTCCGTAGAGAGCTTAAGTTTATTAACGACGTCTTCAGCGATTACATTTTCGCTACTGCCGGAGTCGATAATAAATTTGCAAACCTTGCCTTCAATAGTGCATTTGGAGTGAAATAGGTTATGACGTTGCGGGTTGTCCTCAATATGGTGGGGAGCGAGGCACAAACGTCTAACCATTAAACAGGGACCATTGTCTGCAACAAGATCCACAGTTTCCTCCGTTTTTTCTGTAGTATCCTCGTCGTATATGACTTCCACATCGTTGCCTGCAGCATAGAGCAGTAGACCTCTGCGATTTCTTTTCGGACAATTGGACTGTCGATGGCCGATCTCACCGCAAGAAAAACATCGGATTGAAGGTGGTCGAGTTGGTTTCTTGTCTGCAAAAGAGACAATTGCAGCATCAGGTTGCTGCGGCAGTGTATCATCCGTAGGGTTAGAGCTCTGTTGTTGTGAAGCAGGACGGGTTTGTCGTGCATTGGTCCACGAAAAAGTGTTCTTAGTTTGTGACTCAATGGTAAGTGCTTTCTGGTGAGCTTCGGATAATGACAATGGATTAAATAGATTGATGGTGTGTTGGATTTGTTGGCGAAGACCAGCAGTGAAACGAGCCATAAGTTGTCGTTCTGAATCCTGAATGTCAACGCGAGTCAGCAATAAGAAAATTTCCGTTGAGTATTCTGCCACGGAACGTGTTCCTTGTCGAATAGTATGTAAACGTTGGAACATAAGTTGATCATAATTGTAGGGTAAGAAAGTATTCTTGAGCTTCGATTTTAATTTTGTCCAAGCGAGGATCTTTGGTTTGCCGAGTCGAGCCCGAGTTGCTTTCAATTGTGTCCACCATGCTGCAGCTCTACCGCGAAAATGCATTGTATAAACCGGAACACAGTGCTCCATTGGTGCTCTCTTGAACTCCAAAATCTCTTCCACTGTGACTATCCAATCAAGCAAATCTTCGGCAGAAATGTTTTTATGAAACTCGGGTATCTCGGTTTTAAAACCTTTTTCCCATTGGTAATCATTATGAACTCGTTTTCTATCATCACGTGCGAGTGCACGGTTATTACGGAGAGGGGCGAAGGGATTTTCCTCATCTGCTGCAAACAGATCTTCTTCGTCTTCTACCTCTTCTCTGTTTCCGTCAACGTTGTCTCGGGCTAGTGGTGGCGGACGTTGAACATTAAGGGTTTGGAGGGTGGCGGTGATTGTTGCCATATGGGCTTGAAGCTCAGCAATGGCTTCTCGAGTGATTTCTGCTTCGGTTTGAACAGGTGCTCGACGGTCTAACCATGGTGCTCACAAAATTTTTTTTGTGGAGCGTAGCAAAGCTCTGATACCAACCTTGCGCAGCGTATCAATGGTAACTCAGCTCAAATCTAAAGATTTAGGTTTAAATCTCTAGAGACCTGACTTCTTGAGTTGATGAACTTAATCAAAAATCAACACAAGGCTCTTGAATTGATGACATCATCGAATCAAAGCAAGGAACACTACAGGAAATGTGGGTATTAATTGCGTTCTAGTATAGTGTTTATTACAGCTCTGCTATTGTATACCAACACCGGCCTTTCTAATAGCGTTTATTAATCTGAAACGCTATGTTTGTTATCGCGGGAAAAGAAAAGAATTTAGCCGCGTCAATTTGGTAAGTTGAGGCACCTTATCATTGCATATCAGAAAAAAGGAGCTATCGTATATGTAAAACTATATTATTTTTAGTCCGAAAATATCTCTAAGTACTTAACACGAGAGATCTCTCGAAACCTCCACGAGCCAATAATTCCCTGCACCGCGACCAACCCGCGATCTGTTCCACAAACTCGGTGGTCCGTCCAACCCGATCTGAGGTTAACGGTAAACCTAAAAACCCTAATTTATAAATTGATCATAGAAATTTGCTAGGTTGCTGGATAGTTTAGGGAATCTCATCCTGATCACATAGGGTACAAATCCATTGATTGAATTGCTTGATTGATTGATAGTCTGATTGCAAATCACATAGAAATCGGGTGCTAGGTTGTTAATCAATGAAACCCTAATTTTAAATTCAATTAGGATTGCTAGGATTGTTATTTGAACCCTAAACCTAAATCGACCATTAAACCCTAATTATAAAACCAAACTTGATTGATTGTCTTGATTGCTTGTTTGATTGTTTGATCACCTAGAAACTGCTTGTTAGGATTGATAAAATAAACCGATTGATTGTTTTTGATTGAACCGACCACATGGTCTAAAACATGAACCAATTAGGTTGCTAGATTGAATAGATCATATAACCTTGTTAGGACGATAGATAGCATTGCATCATTCTCGTACTGGCCGAATGGCAATGCATCATACCCATAACTGATTATTGTTCAATAAATCACCATTGTCTTGATTGCAATTGAAATTAGAAACCCTTATGATAGGTTTATAAAATCTGAATTCTAAAACTCATGATTATATGATTTCAGATGTCGAAAATCAATAAATTGGAATATGCGGCCCTTAATCTCTCTGGAGATAATTAATTCCAATGGGCGCTTGACACCAAGATTATCCTAAAGTCAAAAGGATTCGGTGAAAGCATTATAGATGACAATAATGTCAGTGAGAAAGATAAATACCAAGCCATCCTTATAATAAGGCATCACTTGGCCTAGACTCTCAAGGATCAATACTTGACTATCGAAAATCCTCTTGAGCTCTGGACAGAGCTGAAAAGCATATACGATCACCAAAGAACAATGATCTTACACAGAGCTCATTATGATTGGAGAAACCTAAGGATCCAAGACTATAAGTCTGTGGATGAGTACAATTATGCACTGTTTAAGATCGTTTCAAAATTGAAAATGTGTGGAGAAATGATTACGGATAAGGATATGCTTGAGAAAACCTTTTCCACGTTCCACACAAGCAATGTGTTGCTTCAACAACAATACCGTGAGAATGGCTTCACCATTTATGCTGATCTTATATCTTGTTTGCTCCTTGCAGAGCAGAACAATGAATTGCTAATGAGACAGTGAAATGAGACCTCCAGGATCCACACCATTACCTGAGGCACACACGGCTACTAACACTGATAAAGAGGCAAACCACGTCCATGCGAATAGCCAACACGGTCGAGGCCGTGGTAGATGGCCAGGACGTGGCCGCAGCCGAGGTAATTATGTCCGCGGTCGAGGTAGCCCGTATGGTCGACACAATGGTCGAGATAGAGTCCAAAGTAACTCGTATGGTCGAGGAAATGGACGAGGCTGAGGGAATCAATTCAGACCCTCACAACCGACCAAATCAGTGTGCCATAGGTGTGGCATGAGCAATCATTGGGCTAAGACCTGCAGGACTCTCAAGCATCTATGTGATCTATATCAAGAAATTTTAAAGGGAAAGAATCCTGAAGCCCACATGATAGTCCAAGATGATGAAAACGATTTTGACCATGATAAGGATGATTTACCAGAATATGAGACTTCGGATTGTCTTAAGAACGATAAATGATTTCGACATCTGTAATCTTTGCTTGTTTTATTTAAAACTTGATTTGGTGTTTGACATTTCTATGTTTCATTTCTATAATGTCATTTCTATATTTCATTTCCATGATTGTCATTTCTATGTTTTGATTGAATGTTTTATATGAAGTATCTAAACAATGTCCTATTAATCTTGTTTTAGAAATGGCCAATAACAAGGATGTTTTCGTAGTGGACAGTGGATCGAGCCACACGATCCTAAGAGATAAAAAATACTTCATAAACTTAATTCTTAAAAAAGCCAACATTTCAACAGTTGCGGGTCTATCTAACCTAATAGAGGGCCACGGCCAAGCATACATTCTATTGGCCATGGGTACGCATCTCGAAATATCAGATGCCTTATATTCACCCAGTTCTAAAGAAGTCTATTGAGCTTCAAAGACATTCGAATGAATGGATATCATATTGAAACAAAGGGCGAAGAAAATAAAGAATTCCTTCAGATAATAGAAATCGGCCAAGGCCATAAAAAGTTATTAGAATCCATACCCGCATTATCTACTAGACTATATCAAGCTAAATTCAGTATGATTGAGGCCAATGCAACATTTAATAAAACAGCCATCAAAAATTTCACTTTATGGCATGACCGGCTTGGCCATCTCGGTTCTAATATGATGCATAAGCTGATATCAAACACCAGAGGCCATACACTTAAAGAAAAACGAATCATTCCCAAGAACCTATCGTGTGCATCTTGTTCACAAGGGAAATTGATCGTTCGGCCATCACCAGTTAAGGTGACAAAGGAAACTATAAACTTTCTGGAAAGAATTCAGGGCGATATTTGCGGACCAATACACCCACAGTGTGGGACTTTTAGATATTTCATAGTCCTTATAGATGCATCGACCAGATGGTCGCACGTATGCTTGCTATCGACCCGTAACTTGGCATTTTCCAGATTGCTCCCTCAGATTATAAGATTACGAGCTCATTTCCCAGATTTTCCTTTGAAGACTATATGTCTTGACAATGCTGGTGAATTCACATCTCAAGCGTTCAGTGATTACTGTATGTCCATGGAGGTGACAATGGAACATTTTGTGGCACATGTACATACACAGAACGACTTAGCCGAATCATTTATAAAACGCATTCAGCCTATAGCCCGACCATTACTCATGAGGTCGAGGTTGCCGGTTTCGGCATGGGGACATGCGGTCCTCCAAGCGGCCGATCTAATACGCATCCGACCATCTAGTGAACATAAGTATTCCCCATCACAATTATTAATTGGTCAAGAGCCAGACATTTCCCATCTTAAAACATTTGGTTGTTCTGTTTATGTTCCAATGGCTCCACCACAGAGAACAAAGATGGGACCTCAAAGGAGGATGGGGATGTATGTTGGATTTTATTCTCCCACAATTAGAAAATACCTTGAGCCAACTACAGGTGATTTATTTAAGGCCAGGTATGCGGATTGTCATTTCAATGAATCCGAACTTCCAACATTAGGGGGAGATCAAAAGCTGGTAAAGGAAATAAAAGAAATTCATGGAATCAAACATCCATTACATGGCAAGATCCTCGGACTCAAGTGTGCGATCTTGAGGTCCAAAAAATAATTCATTTACAAAAGCTAGCTAATCAATTGCCAGATTCCTTTGCTGACCCGAACAGAGTGACTAAGTCATATATACCAGCTATAAATGCACCTATTAAATTAGATGTCCAAATGGGACACAGTCAAGTTGCTATTGAGTCTATGGCACGTCTCAAACGTGGTAGACCTATTGGTTCCAAAGATAAACAACCTCGGAAAAAGAAACGTGCAACTGAGAATGGAACCCCAGACATAGCTAGCCTTACCCGAGGCCCAGTCGAACCCAACCAGACGTCCTCAGACGCGGTCGATGAACCGACCCGACAAACCACGGTCGATGGTCCAGACAGCAAAGCCATGGTCGATGGTCCGACTGTACCGACCAGCGATGCTCGGGACGCCTTGCATCATGGTACTGGCGGTCCTGAGAACAATGAGATCTCTATGAACTATATAATGTCTGGATAGAAATGGAATAGAAAAGATGTCGATATCAGTGATATATTTGTATATCAAGTAGCACTTGAACTGATGGATAATGAGTATCATGAACCCACGTCAATATATGAATGCATGGAAAGATCAGATTAGCTTAAGTGGAAAGAAGCCATAAACGTGGAGTTAAAGAATTTAACACTGCATCAAACTAAACAAATCACAAAGACCCGTTTGTATCCAAGATAAAGAAAAATCTTGAGATCAACACTGCATCAAACTAAACGAATCACTATATGGACTTAAGCAATCCGGCCGGATGTGGTACAATAGATTGAGTGAGTACCTAGTGAAAGAAGGATACAGAAATGATCCTTTCAGTCCATGCATTTTCATATAGAAATTCGAAAACAAGGGCTTTGTGATTATAGCAGTGTCTCTGGTGAGATCACCCAAACAGTTGAATATCTAAAGAAGGAATTCGAAATGAAAGACCTAGGCAAAAAAATTATGTTTGGGATTACAACTTGAGTATAAAAATGATGGAATCCTTGTGCATCAAATGGCATATACTGAAAAGATACTCAAGAGATTTAATATGGCCGAAGCTCACCCTTTGTCGAGCCCTATGGTTGTGAGATCACTCGGTCCGGAAACTGACCATTTCGTCCAAAGATGGACGGTGAGGATGTCCTTGGTCCCAAAGTGTCATATCTCAGTGCCATTGGTTCCTTGATGTATTTGGCAACCCATACACGGCCGGACATATCATTTGCCGTGAACCTCTTGTCTAGGTTCAGTTCCTGTCCGACCAAAAGGCACTGGGACAGGATTAAACATGTTCTGCGTTATTTAAAAGGAACTAAAGATTTAGGTTTGTTTTACACTAACTATAACAAAGAATCTTTAGTTGGTTTTGCTGATGCAGGTTATCTATCTGATCCACACAATGCAAGGTCACAGACGGGCTATGTTTTCACGCATGGTGGTACGGCCATATCATGGCGTTCTATGAAGCAAACCATCTTGGCCACTTCATCCAATCATGCCGAGATTTTGGCTATCCATGAGGCAAGCCGTGAATGTGTTTGGTTGAGATCCATGACCCAACACATCCGAAATGACTGTGGGATGCCTAAAGACAAAGAACCAACCGTGATTTATGAAGACAATGCAGTGTGCATTGCTCAGCTGAAAGATGGTTATATCAAAGGGGACAGGACGAAGCATATCTTTCCCAAATTCTTCTTCACCCACGAGTTGCAGAAAGCCAAGGAGGTCCAAGTGGTTCAAGTGCGTTCAAGTGAGAACTAGGCTGATCTATTCACTAAGGCATTACCGACATAAACACTAAGGAAGCTTATACATCAGATCAAAATGAGAAGATTGAAAGATCTATAGTGGTGCATTCATCAGGGGGAGTAATACGGTTGTACTCTTTTTCCTAACTATGGTTTGATCCCAAAAGGGTTTTACAGGTTAGGTTTTAATGAGGCAACATACCAAATGTATTATGAGCTCTATATGGTTATAACATCCAAGGGGGAGTGTTATGAATCATTTGATGTGGATGCAATAACCATGTGGATTAGACCGTACCAGATCCGACCAAGGGACAAACCGGATCCGACCAAAAGGAATATTCCATCGACCATGAGTGGATAAGCATCGACCAAGACTTTCCTTTTCCTTGTTGGATTAGTGTTTTCTTTTTTCCATATTTATCTAAGAATATTATCTTTCCATTTATCTTATAAAGGTATATTGTAACTCCTTATATATAAAGGGCACCATTCGATTGATACATGAGTAAGAATCATAAGTTCCCCCCTTCTTTTACAACAAATAGGACAATTTCATTGATTTATTATTATGACATTTTTATTATTTAATTTAATCATGTAAATATATATCATTTTTAAAAATCTTAATGAATCAATTTTAATTATAAATTTAATTATATTTAAATCAAACAAAATTAGTTGAGGAAAATCTAACAAAATCTCATCAAAGTGTTTTAATGTTTTTATGAAATAATGCATTATTCAATTTTGTAACGAATACTATTAATACAATTTAAATTAATTTTAAGTAAAATTTAAGAAACAAGAATAAAATTAGGCAGAATTGCCAAATGTGACTCAAACCTTGGAGTCAAACCCAAAAGAATACCCAAACTTAGGTCAAAGGCAAAGTAACTTAAAAGGCTATTCAAATTACAACTATCCCCTTGTGAACAAACAAAAAAACAGAATTTTTTTTAC
>CAJHQQ010003361.1:0-45461 GCA_905132885.1 Moricandia moricandioides
GGATAGGCAATCTCAAACATATCAAGAATTTTCCCGTTCAAGGTTCATTTATAACTTCAAATCACTTAAACAACAGCTGCAAGTAAAAAGAAAAGTTAGCAAAAAAAAAAGAAGTAAAAAATAACACTTTTCTTTTGAATTTAATCTAAAAGTATATTCAAAAATAATAAAATTATCTGAATAGGCACAACTACCGATCGAGTTGGTTGTGGTGTTATATTTTCCATTGTCATTTGTCAATATAAATGCGTTGATCTACCTACACACATAGTCTAAAAAAATTATGTAAGAATTAATATATTTCAATATGTATGTGAAAAATTTATAGAAATTTACTTTTATTCATAGAAATTAATCTTTTCACAGGATGAAATTTACTTAAAGCCGAACTAAAATATAAGTATTGAAAATAAAAGATTAATAATGGTAGAAAAGGAGTTAACGAAAGTAGGAACAAATATGCTCTTTCTCTGACACACCCTTTTAGAGAAGGATTCTACAAGGACACACACATAAGTCAGAGATACTACAAGTCTCACACGTGCATCCATGGTACACGTGCGTCTCACTTTCAGTGAACTGCAAGTTCAAGTAACAAGCAAATCTCAATCGAATCCAAAGACAAGGACCTCCCACTTGGGCAAATCTTGATAACGACTAATTATAGCATCATATATAGGTCTAAATTCACACCACAAAAAAAACTAGTCTATGTATACATATTATTACCTCTTAAATTTGTACTTAAATTATGGACTCTCTAGTTACATAAAATGATTCATAAGATATACTCATATAAATGTGTATGTATATTTTATACATAATAAGTACAATACAAGCTTTTTATAAATATAACGATCATCCATCGGTTGAGAAATCAAAAGGGCTCCAACTTCCGAACAAGAGGTTGGTGGAGTCATTGGATTCGTCAGCAAAATGAACCACCGGTTCGTGAACAATCTGAGCCGGAGTCACACCACCAACGTCTACATGGTTATGACCAATCAATAAAGCATCAGACCAAACACCACTAGTGTCAATAGATAGAAGCTCTTCACCGGGGAATGGAGGCAACCCATTGTAACCACATTCTCCACAATGTGTTCCACCGGATGTTCATAGTGATGATGACCATGACCATGACCATGACCGCTGTCCATACTCCATAAGGGTTCCATCGAAGCGCCGGCAGTTTCATCGACTAGAAAATTTGTGTCGCAATGTTCTTGAAGTTTGGGTTCGTCAGGCTTTGGGTTCAAGAAATTGGCGTAAACAAGAGCAAGATCTATGTTTGGTGAGACACCACCGGAACTGTAAGAGTTAGCGGTTTGGCCGGCTTTAGTGTTACTCGAGGAGGATTTGGGACGGCGGGATTTGCGGCAGCCACCGCCTACGGGCACGTTGCGGAGGGAACCACCTTTGGTCCAATATCTGCGGCAGCCTTTGCAGAAGTAGCGAGGCTGAGTGAGGCTATAGTTATTGTAATAACAAAACTTTGTGTTGGAAGATCCACATCTTGGACAGCTCGGCGTTATCTCTGCTTTTGCATTTGCGTTTGGCCGCCATATAAAAGATGACGTCAAGGCTTCTGTTCTCTCCATATATCTCTCTTCTTTCCTCTCTCTCACAATAAGAATGTATTATATACGCATGCATGAACTTGTGTGTTAGTTTGTGCATGTGAAGAGGGTGTGACACGTGTAGTTTGGAGAGTGGATGAAGTGTAGGGGAGCAACTGCCTCGTAAGCGTGCACTCACTGTTGCTTCATGGGGGAGACAGGTTTAAAAGTTTTGAATCTTTGATATGTTAAAATAATAAGATGTGAATTATAAAATGGCTAATTAGAATTAGTCTTGGATATTGTTTCGAAGCAAACTAAGAAGCCTATGGCCTCTTGGGAGAGAAGGGTTATTTGGTGTACATTTAGCTATTTGTACGGCTTGGTTATTGGAGGCTGCACGATTACCATCAATTTACATTGAATTAAAATAAATACTTGTATCAGTCATGGTAGGAACTCTACTTATATCAACAATACTATATAGCATGAATTACATTAGAGTTATGAAACGTTTGTCTACTCACATTACAATCTTAAACAAATAAATAAACGTCAAAAGCCATTAAGAATTGGAACTTGTTATGTGCAGCCGTGCAGGTCATGTTGTTAGTATGAAAATGTTATGGAAGAAATGCGTAACGATCTATGAATATAAACTAAGGTGAGAGGGTGAAACAAGAACGTACAGATTTTGTGGAACTGCCCTCTCTATTCGTATACTTTGACTTGAATTTATTTGATTATTGACCCACAAAAGGGTACTTGGAAAGGAAAATCTGAATGGGGAAAAGAGTTTCTTGGATCATGTGCTTTTTAGCAATCTCCAAGGATCCTGTGTGAGTCTTAACATTTTTCTATATACTTTTCTTTTCAAGTCCTCCTAAAAATTATCTTTACATGTACAAAAATTAAATTTGATTTTGGATTTAGGCTCATGATCCAATTATTCCTTTTAGACTAAACCTGAAACTAAATCTAATTTCTAGAGATTATCTAGGAATATTCTAGAAGATATCTATCTCTTTAAGTGTTTTAGATAATTTTATGAGATAATTATTTACATATTAAATTGTAGCAATTAGATTGTTCTGAAATAAATTGTAGTAGAAAACTTTAACGGTTCAGTCATTGTGTCGGAAGCAGAGGACTTTGTACCATCAGTCATTGTGTCGGAAGCTATGGCCATTAGAGCAGCCCTGATCCAGGCCTTGGAACGGAACTGGTGTAGAATCCAGGTGAAGTCAGACGCTCAGGAACTTATCCGATCAATCAACAGACGGAACATGATCAAGGAAGCCTTTGGAGTTTTACAAGACATAACTGTACTTGCTGAATGTTTCACTTCTATCTCTTTTTACTTTATTTCTCGCACTTGTAATGTAGCTGCAGACACTATCACCAAAGAAGCTCTCCAAAAGCTTATTTTCGGTTTGTAGTTTTCTTTTATTGATGAAGTAGTTGACCAAAAAAAAGAAAGAAAACTCTAATAGTTAAAACAATAGCTACAAGTATAATTAAATCATTTAGATATTTGTAATTTTTATTAATAAGTTCTCACATGTGAATATTTTACAAAAATATAAAATAATAATATAAAATGAATGGATATCTCAAATGTTGAAAATCCCGCTTAGAAGTTTTTTTCCAATGAAACGCTTCAAGATATTTGGAGTTAACATCTGAAATATGCACACAGCTAAATCTTCTCAAAGAAATTCTCTTAAAATATTGTGGGAGGCTATAAATACTTCTTCACCTCTTTATTGTAGTATGTTCAAAATTTTGACTAAGTGACAAAAAGTGTTCATCATAATTTTTATGTATTCTCTCTAAGAGTAATGTATTCCCTAATATGTTCTTTTCGTATATTTTTCATGCAAAAATGACTTTTATTTTTAGTTTTCTTTTGGGTATTATGATATTGGACTAGCGCTAAAGCACCATTGGTGATTTCTTTACAATATGCAGAAGATTATATGACCATCTTGGTTTTAGATTAATAGTTTACATGTATGATTTTGGAAATAACTTAAATCTGGTGAACCAGTAAAAATCATAGTGGCCAAAATGTGGGATGGATATCAAAGTTGACATTTGGGGTGGGGGGTTGGGGGAAGGAGGACTGGGCGGGTTCGGGTCTTAGACCTAATAAGATAATTAAAAAAAATTTGGTTCGGATACGGGTCGGGTTCTACCGGGTCTGACCCAAAAAATATCCAAATACACACACAAAAAAAATCTAAATATTGTTCAAGTTCCCAAAATATCTAAAATTTTACTTAAAATTTGACCCAAATACATGAAAAATGCCTAAAATTTATTCGATTAATTGATTTATATTTTTAAAATCTATAATTTTACATAAAATTCAAAACTATACCAAAGAAAACAAACCCAAAACTTTAAAAAATATCCCTAATACCAAAAATATACTAAAATATCTATATATAATTAATATATACTAGAAGTTTTGGGTATTTCGGGTACTCTATCGGGTCTCGGGTTCGGGTCGGGTCGGGTCCAAGATCCACGGGTCCTCCACAACAAGACCCAATATAATAAAATGACATTACCCATATCTGACCCAAACTGGTTTTTTTGGGTCGGTTCCGATTCGGGTTTTCGGGTCCGGGTAAAATGTTCAGCCCTACGGGGAGGTGATGGTCACGCAATACAATTTTTCTCATCGATTTTTTTTTCTTTTTTGAACACATACAATATTTCTTTTGATCATATACAATATTTTATTTAGGATTCAGTTTTTAATAGATAAAATATGATTCCTAAATGGAATATGAATGTTGAGTTTGTGAAGCGTTTAAAGGATTCTTAAGATTGTAATTTATTAATGGCACGTGAATAACTATTTATAAAATATACTATAATCAATATTAATATTTTTTCATTTATTAATTATATATATATATATTATATAAAATTTTATTAAAAATAATATTGTATTTTATATTAATTAGTCATATGATTTTAAACTTATATATATATATATATATATATATATATGAATGATTCAAATATTTTTGGGTACATTGGTATGAATATATTCCTCCAATTGAAGCACAACTGCTTCTTGATTATAAATATATTAAATTCAGATTAATTTTGTTAGCCGCATCTTAATTTGTCATCTTAAATTTGTATATTTATTTTTCTTTATTTTTTAAAAAAATTGATATACATTATTTTAGATAAAAATATGAAAACTTAACTAAAAAATTTTCGGGTATAAATACATAAGTTAACTTTGTGTAAAAAATAAGTGAACATAATCAATAATCTTAAAATTTTTAATATTTATTTTTATTTGGTCATAGATATTGATTTGTTAATAATTTATATGTATTAAATAATACATTTTTCTAAATAATAATAATAATATATTATCATTTTTATGTAATCCTTTGGTTCATAGTATAAGAATTTGGATTGGTTAATTATTTATTTTTAGATATAATGAGTTATCAAATTTCTCTTAAATGAAGCACAACTTTATTTGTTCCAGTTATGCTAAACTGTATTATTATTGTTTAGTCATTGAGCTACAAATATATTTTTTACACTAATTTAATAGACAACATAGATCAGATTATTTGTATGGACTTGGATTGCATAAGCAAACATAGTAGATAACTCATTAACATATAAATATATATATATATATATATATATATATATATATATATATATATATATATATATATATATATATATATATATATATATTATATTTATTTATTTACAAAACATCTAAATAATAATATTTCTTTAGTATTTTTGAGGATTATGATTAATATAAGCACCCCTATTTTGGATATGTTTGACTGTACTATTTTATAACTAAATCATAATTTTTTTTATTATATATGCTATAATAAACCTGTTATGGTTTAAACTGTTTAATCAGTTTTAAGTTAGTTTTAATGTAAATAATTTCTTTGACAATATTTTATCATTACCATCTATTTATGTTATTTACAATATAACTATTTAATAATTCTCTGCTATTTTCTCATATGTTTATAAAATTTAGCTTTTTATCATATTATTTGAGAATTATAATTAATTTTATCATCCATATTTTATATATACTGGATTGTAATATTTTTAAATTAAAATATAATTATTTTATTACAATTATGCTAAAATAAGACTCTTATTTTCTAAATTGTCAATTCGCTTTTAAGTTAGTCTTGATTAAATAGTTTTTCAAAAATATGTTACTATACCATCAATTTGTGTTATTTTTTCTTATAATTTGATCAAAAATATAGTCCTAATAAAATAAAATTTAGTTAGTTTTGATATCTTCTGAGTTATTTAACTAATATTTTCAACAAAACATTATTATTTTTTTGAAAAATATATTTATTTTTCTTGTTTTGTAAAGTTTCCTTTTATGAAGCTTGTTATATATATATATATTCTAAATTACATTTTATATATATGTATATATATATATATATATATATATATATATTATAAATTTTACAGATATGTGATTTATGTGGTCTCATAAGAGTTATAAACAAAAAATAAATTAAAATAAAAATTAGTTATAAACTATTAAGAAATAAAAAAGGAAAACAAAAAATATTAATGGAAATTCATTAAATATAATTTTGTAATTAACTGTTTATAAAAAGTAACATTAGTATATGAGACATAAGAAATTGACTTCTTAATATATATAAATAAACTATATATTGTAAAATTTATAGATATGTTTTGTGATTTATGTTGTCTCATAGGAGTTATAAAGAAAAGAAAAATTAAAATTAACATTAAATTGAATTAAGAAATTATTATGCAAAAAAAAGAAACTAAAAATTATTGATAGCAGTTAGGATAAAATATTTTTAACTTTTTAAAAGTAACTCTTAATTGACTGATTTAAAAATTAAAAATATGAATAACACACAGGAAACTCACTTCTCAAATAATTATAAAAATACAATCAATACACAAACCTTAAAAGAATATTTATCTCAATTGAGATTTGTTCTCTATTTTTTTTTGTATCTTAGAGTTTAGTTGCGAATTTTACAAACATTACACACATTAAAAACTCTTGCATAAACTTTAGAAATTTCTAAAGAATATCACAAGTTAAGTATCCACTTTTTCAAAAATACACTTAACCAATATATATTGATATTTGGATTTACCAATTTAGTGATTATTTTTAGGGTTTAGTATTAAAAGGTGTGCTTGAGTTTATAAATGTTTTTATAAATATTTAGAAAAAATTAGTTTAATCTATTTTCGTCATAATTTAGGGTATTTTTGAAAATATTCATTCATTATTGATAAATTTTAAATGTGATATCAAATTTATGGTACAATTAAAATTTTCCCATAAACTTATTGAACATAAAGATAAACATTGTCTTAGAATATATGGGAAAAATATTACATAAACATCAACAACAATTGATAAAGGTTGTTATATAGCAGATCATGTTAGATTTGCTATTAAAATCCTACTAAGTCTCCATTGCGTCACTCTCATACCCAACTCCATTACCCATTTTTAACTTGAACTCTTTTAGTTTTTCCACCCACACACTGTAACTCGAGTTCGTCGCCAAGACATCTTTCGAAACTTCCTTCATCTTAACCAATGTATCAGCGTATCTCTCGAACCCAACAATCTTTTCCCATAACAAAGTTCGCTTCAGCGCATCACTACTCTCGCAGCTCAGATCATCCAAACACTCTTTTGCTTCCTCAAGCTTAGCCCAAAAGCAAGTATCCTGAGTAGTGCTGGCATATCGAGTTCTCGCACGCTTCTCTTTGTGAGGCTCTCCTCTCTCTTTCCACCACTTATCGATCACTACATACCTTTTGGGTCTATTCTCACTCTTCATGTAATGACCCTTTGCCCTTGAGTATGTATACTTGTAGAAGTATGCAATGTCCAGTGGTTCGGCTAAGAGTTGATAAAACTGAGATGCATATACCCATTTCTTCCCCAGATGAAAGTCAAAAGGTAACTCATTCTTCTCCACCATATCGAACACGTTGTCCCAAAACTTAGCTAGCTTCGCGCGACTCATGTTCACCCTCATCTCTCTTTGATTTGAGAATTTTTTGAAGTTATCGTAGTAACCGAGCTTCTTTTGTGACGCCTCACAACTGTCTTTGTACCATTGAATCTCTAGTCTGCATGGGACGACATTAGCAAGTTCGATAGCTAACTCACTCGATCTCAAAATTGGTGCACGACTTTTCTTTGTAGCTGCTTCTATGCACTCTTTCACCGACACGCCACTTTCTTGATCATTAGAGAATCCTAGAGACTCAACAGCTAATGCAACACCAGCTTCGTAGCTATTGTCTGAGATACGTCCACCACGAAAGCTTCTAGATATTAGAAACTGGTGCGAGAGTGTGGACACGTAATGTTCGTACCCTTGATGTTCCTCATTGTTTGGAGTTCCTGTCGAGTTAAGTATACGAAACATCCCACGTACTGAGTCAGCATTGTCTAAGCAAAGACCTCCACTGTCGGAACAGACGAGATAGGTTCCAAAGGGCCAGAACCGATCATCATTTCCTCTGGGAACGTGGTCGTGGATGGAGACCACGTGGCAGAACTTGTGGGCTAAACGTGATCGGGACACTGAGGAGGAGAGAGATTGGTTTCCGAGCAGAGGAGAGCCGAAGGTGATGCAGAGGAGGTGGAATGGCGGCGGAGATGGTTGTGAGAGAAGCCAAAGAGCGGTGAGTGCGGCCAACGCGCCGCCAGTTGAATGTCCGGTAATAACCACTTGTTTAGTTTCTTCCAGTTCCAATCCTTGCGTGATCTGTCATAAATTTAATTAGTCTTACAACAAATTGGTTGGTTTAGAGGAGACTATAATAAATTAATATGATATAATTATTTATTAAACAAACAGTTTCTCCTATAGTCTATCCATAAACACAGTTAGATGGTAAATTGGTGATAAACAAAATACTAATTATTTAAAAAATCGGTTCAGACAGCATTTATGCATCCACTTAAGCATTAATAACGTATTTAATACATAATTACTCTTTCATTTTGCAAAGAGTATTACTTATACACTTTTCATTAAGAAAATGATTAAGATACATTTAAATTTTTATTAATTACACCTATTCACCAATAGTATTTGAAATAAATAAAATTATTTACAAAATCAATCATTTGTAATTAACAAGAAAAGAATATTAAAATGATACTCTTTCAAAAGAAAAAGAGAGAATAATGTTTAACAATTTCTGTTTGTTTGTTTGTTGAAGTTTAACAATTTCTTGAACATTTGTTTTCTCTATTAATGGAAACCGGTTAAAAGACTAATCTATCTTTTCAATTAAATGGTTTGACTGGTGGTGACACAAACCGACCAGAAAACCCAATTTTGATAAGTTATTTGAACCGGTGGCATAAAGTTGCCATTACATTTCACGCAGCCTTTTAATCATTTAAAATTGACTTGGACGGACATAGCACCCAAACCAAAAATTGAATTTCACTTTCTTGTCAGATCCGAGGTGACGACAATGTCTTATTATGATATACTAGATCGTGGAAAATGATATCTCTGCGAATCTTTAAAGGTTTTCTTATAGCAAAATATTTTCTATTTATTTATGTATAGCCTTATAGGGGTTGGTGGTGATGTTCTGAAAAAGACACTTTGTCTATCTGGTTAAAGAAAGACTGAGATTAACAATTATAAAATAAAAGCAGCTTTTTGCTTTATTATTTTCACTAGAGTTAGTTTAATGTTTGTTTTGGTCAGCTTTTTTGCTTTACCATTTTCATTAGAGTTAGTTTAAGGTTGTAACCATCAGAAATAAAACGAATTGGAGTAGAATAATGAAATGTTATTGTACCAAGTGTTTTGCTTCTTCTTTTTTTGGCTGAAAAGTTTCTATAAATTGTTTCTTCCAATTTAAAGAGTGAAAAACTTTACTCCATTATAGTTGTCCTACAGTAATTTTCCTTTACTTTGGTTCCACCATTTTACTCTAAAATCTTACCAATTAGAGCCTTTTAGTTTTCTCACAAATCAAATAAAATCTGGAAGATATTTAACATCATCAACATTGCTGAGTTTATAATAAATTTAGAAAAGATAGAGGAAAAAAAAATCATCTTCTTTAGTTTGAGAGAGTTTAACGAATTTATGAAAGTTCATAGTATATTTAACATATTATAAATGCTTAATGCCAAATTAATTAGAAACTCTAATACATTTGTAACTTGAAAATGATTAACGTTATAAAATATTAAAATATATTTAAGAATATCAAAAAAAATTCAAAACCGTAATGGTGATTATTCTTTCTCCCATCTAAATAGATTTTTTTCATAGCTAGTGCCTTGTAGGATCATTAGTTGATTTTTTTTTACGTCAACGCATTAATTGAACTTCAATTTGTATGGAGGATAAAAGATACGAAAAGTACTAGGTCTTCAATAATATTGCATCACAACTAATCAAAGAACAATAAAGAGGCTATTAAAAAGAGAAATGTTCAAAAAAGAGAGAGAGAGAGAGAGAATAAACCTGTGACTGAATAAGTTGACCGGATGAAACAAAAAGGTCACGTACTGCACCGTTGACCATAAGGGGAGGCTCACCGGAGGGTAACGATGAGGACAAGGCTGAGAAAAGACCATCTCCGTCCACAAGATTCCCAGGCTGATTCATCTCCACCTTGGGTAAAGCAACGTACATGATTCCTGCGACGTGCTGGATCTGAATGTTTCCGGCGGAGTCAGCGGCGTTGCATAAACTCCATGAGTCGGACCATAAAGGAGTCGACATCATGAACGAAGCCTGTAACTCGCTCGTCTCGAACCGGCACTCTTCCATGACTTGAGTCGTTTTCTGTATTTTTTAAAAATTTTACTTAGCTTTTAAAGAGAAAATTTTCTCATATTTTCGTGCGTCTTTTCTCTGTCTCTTCGTGGTGCTTGTCTTTTTGATGAGTCGTCGTCTTCTTCCTTTGTGTTATTTCTTTATCAATACTAATTTGATAATATTTTCTTTTTTTTCTTTAAAACAAAAGGTTAATAAAATATTGATACTAAAGGGTCTGTCTTGTATTTTCTGTAATCATTATTTTAGCTCTATGCAGGCCAAGACAAAATATAGTTAATATGCAGGCCAAAGTATTTGATAATCCCCCACTAACCTGAAAGGTTTAGGCTCAGGCTTAGGCTTAGCATAGATTGCAACTTTTATTATGCTACGAATTTTCGTAAGAACTGAGACATTGAATTATTTGGCATAGCTTTCAAGAAATGGGCTAATAATTTTAGCTTAAGCTCTTTTATTGATTTAATGAGGGCCATAAAATTTCAGGGTTCTTAACTTATAATTTTTTTTAATATTTTTCTTTTAGATCTTTTATTTAAGAGACAATTTTTAAATTTTCTTAGTTAAAAATTAGAAAACGTTTTTTAAAAAAAATTAAGAACCTCAAACTAAGAGAAATGCAATAAATATGCTCTTATATCGCTATCTAACAAATATAGATAGATGATAGATCCTTGTAATGACTTGGAAATTTACTGTTAGGCTGAAAAAGATTTAGATTTAATTAAATAAAAGGTGTAAAAGGTCCATCTCATCTTTTTATTAGGGATAACTAGAATGTAATCTGGGCAATGATAAAAACAATGCAAAAATAGTTTGAAGCATTGGAAGAAAAACACATATGCATGTATTAAACAAGATGAAATATTTAGTTTGAACAATATCATTCTAATGTTACCATCTCAACTCTCAAGTACTGAGACAAAATGTTTACTTTGTGGTCCAGTGTAGGCCTAGTCCAGTGGCAGAGAGCAGGGGCCATAGTGTAACTTCTCGGCAAAGATGTGGAGACTGATCACAACACAAGAAGCCAAAATTTTCCTTTTTTTTTTCCTCTTTCTTGTGGAAGGAAATTATGTCATGGTTTCCATCTATTCAGGCGGTTAAGTGTGTCAAAGAGGCTCTTCTACAAGGATGGCATGCAGTCACCTATGAGATATGGAGAGAAGGAAACCGTCGGCTGCATAAGAGTATAATCTCACTCCTTCAAAGGTGGCCCGGCTAGTTCTATCAACACTGAGGAACAAATAGTTTGGCACTTACTATGTTAGGTTCAAAGCTAGGCATCCCCCTTACTTGTTGTTGGGCTAATCTATCTTAAGGATTTAGCTTCTATTATACATCTCTTTCCTCACTACTTACCCTCAATTTGTTGGTTTCTCTTCCCCTTTTTGGTTTGTCTAGGTGCTTGCTTGCTTTATGTAAACTCAATTAATTAATTAAAGAAAACCTTTTGTCAAAAAAACTGTAACCTTGTGATCATCAGGTTTGGTATTTTCCTCAACATCTCTTTGTGGAAGATATATAATCAATTAATCATACATCAAACGATGATAACTAAGTCACCGCTAGAGAGAGGTCACACTTTCCTGACGCTTTCGTTCTATCAATTTGCTCCTTTCCTTTATTACCAGACTTCAAATCAAAAAAGAAAAGAAACAGTGAAAGTTCCATCACTGTCTTTTTGTCATTGTTTGGGTTCGGATCCGTGAAGGACAATACAAAATGCAAATCATAGCTTTCTTAAGTGCACATGTGCATCTATGATGAACACAACGATGTCTAGACAAATAAACTTTTTTTTCTTTTTGGCACTAGAGATGTTATTCATCAAATCTGACACAGTTATGTCAGTCAACTGACACAATGTACGCCATATAGGTAAAAAATAAACACATGTACATGACTTTTCAAGTTATGGTCTCCCTATATTACATATATTTTTTTCTGATATATCTACGAGTTACCATCCAAAGCAATATTTGTAACCGTCATGTTTCATAATTTCATCAAGCTGAATCAACATGCTTCTTTTGATGAATATATATATATATATATATATATATATATATATAGAACTCATTTCATGATTATTAGTGTCAACTTGTAAATGAGCTTAAACATTTAAGGAAGCATCCAAATAGTAGGACAAGAATAGCAAATAGAGATTATTAATATAACAAATTGTTTGGATTTTGAAATCAGCAAATTTATCAATTCTAATTAAATATTTAATTTAATACCTTAGACGAATAGGATGTTGCAGCAGTAGTGGCTAACCATCCAAACTCCACCGCTGCAGCCACTAAATCACCTGTTTCACACCCGAAGCTTTTCCCATTGATGTGTTGTTGTCGTGTCCTCTGCGTGTGGACGTTAAGTGATTAAAGTCACCTTCTTAGTTTTTTTTATCGAAGGTTCGTCGCAGTTTTAACATTTAGAACTTAAATTCTGTTAATGGTTTGAAATTTGTTTTGAGTTTCAATTAGTTGAAAATACATTTTAAACCAATTTGGTGATCAAAGAGCATAGATGATTTTACTTTTGAATGATGAAGCTTATGAAAGTTATATGTCTTGGTCACTATTTCAGTTACGATACATTATCATACTCTGAATTGACAGTGTCTTCAACGATGTGGACATATTTAAAGAAAAAATCACATTAAAAACTTTGAAATTGGCACTCACTCTAACATATCATTTGTTTACAAAAATAATTAATTAACTGGCTGATTATCTACGCGCATGCGCGGAGTGAAATTATAAACTAATAATCATTGAATATTAATTTTGATCATTTAACCATCATGTCATAAGTCCTCAAACGTAAAATCATGGACAATCAATATAAAGTTCATGAATAGAGTCATATTTGCTGATATTTTGTTTTTTAAAACTTATTTAATTTATATTACACTTCAACGATATCATTTAGATGTTATAATTTACTATCTCACTTCGATATGAAGAGTTGTATTTTTGAAACGATATGATGAAATAACCTTTGAGATCGTGCTTGTGGAGAATGAACATTAATTATGTATACAAATTATTTATATATATTATTATTTATTTTGTGTTCATTTACGTATATTGAATAATTGAGAAGCGAGTAACTATTACATATATATAATTAAATTAGGGTAAGCACATAAATAAAAAAAAACTCTCTTTTTATTTACAATTAGTTTTGTTGGTAAAAAATCATTTATTTATTTATGTGGTATATAATGAAAATTAAAAGATATCGATATAGATATATAGTATATTTTAATATAAATATTTTTTAATTAAGGCTTTTGTACTCATATGATTTTATTAACAATTTTATGTTTGTTGTAACAAAATATTAATTTTATTAATATGAATATTTATTAATTGAGGCTTCTTACTAAATGAAAACTTTGAAATTAACATGTTTATATATTTTATATATGACATATTTTAAATGAGATTTCATATTACATAATGTCCAATGACATAAAATGTAATTACTCTAGTAAGAGATGAATTTTTGAATTGAATGTGTGAGAAGTCTTCTTGTGCTGACACATCAACATAATGACAATCTTATAAATATATTACACTTTAAATATTACTTATTAAAAATGGTCATCTTTTAATATATAGAGGATTAATAAAAAAATAAAAAACTAAAAAAAATTAAATAAAAATTAACCAACTAAATAAGAGGCATCAATAAGGTATCGCCATGATAAAAAAAAGTTATATAGAAATTTAAAAAAAAATCATTCTTTATTCTTCTAAAAATTTTAATACATGACTTCATATTTTCTTTTCAAAAGTCCACAACGATATTTTTTTATTCTTTATGTACTTGTTCTAGAAAATTTAATTTAAAAGTAAATATTTTTCTGTAATTACCAACTAAAGTAGATTGTAAACAACGTCTACAATGAATTATACTTTATTGTAAGTCTATTATATCTTAAACCACAAATCTCAAATCCTAAATGTTTGCTTGATAATCAAAAAGTCTCAACTATTGTATCAAATATTGAAATATACAAAATATAAACTATTCAATATTTAAATTTAAGTCAATAAAAAAAATCTCAATCTAAAATTTAACTCTAATAATCTAACCCTTAAAGACATAACATGTTAAATCCTTTTGTTGCTAAACCATAAACATTGTCTAACATATGGTTATCAAATCAATATATATTCTTTTAAATTGTTCGATTATATAACATTTTAATTTATTTACTTCATACTAACCTTCATATTGATGATTAATTAAAAATTTCACAAAAAATATTTTTATATATTTTTAAAATTAAATTATTAGATCAAATTACGATATAGACTACATAATAAGTCTACTATGTAAACTTTTAAGGAGATTTACATATGTGTAGACTTCTTTCTTTTACGTATTGATTTTCAAGGGAAAAATTGTAAAATAACATTATGTTTTTTTGTTTGGTTATGAGGGTTAAATAATAATTTTACCACCCTTTTAGATTGAGTTTGCATTTGATTGAATATATGTACATCTTTATGTTTAAAATGAATATATAGGTTATTTTTGGCAAGAAAAAATTCCGTAAAATACCCCAACTAAATTTCATTAAGCTTTTTAATATCCAATTTTTTCGCTACCCAATATAATATTCCAATTAGTTATTTTTCTCATTTTAATATATAAAAAATTAAAAATATTCCATTTTTAAAACCCAAACTTTATTTATTTTAATTGAAAATACTAATAATTTCAAAAAGATTTTTAAAATATGAAAAAATCTATTTTTTTTAATATTTAGGAAAGAAGATAAATAAATTAGAGAGAAATTTTGAATTTTTTTATTTTGATAAAATTCAATATTTTAAAATTTAATTTTTTATTAAAAAGTTTAAGATTATAAAAAAATTACTTACTTTTATTTTTCAAACAGAAAATAAAATTAGAATTTTTTGAGATTTTTTTTTAAATTTTGGAGATTTTTAAATTTCATTTGAAATTTATTAGTATTTAACTAAAATAAGCAAAGTTTGGGTATGAAAATGGATATATTTTTAAAAGTTTGTATATACAATGAGTAAAATAATTAGTTGGAGTTTAAAATGGGTAGTAAAAAAACTTAATGAAATTTAGTTGGAACATTTTTCTAGAATTTGCCCTTTTGGAAAATTCCCTTATATTATTAGAATTTATATATCTAAGTATAAATATATTTAAAACTAGGTGATAAGAAACATATTTAAAATAAATAATAACTAAATATAGTATAGTATAAATTAAAAATTATAATTTTGACTTTACTAATATTTAAATAAAATCGAAGTGAAATTGAACCAAATCAACTCGAATAAAACCATAAAAATTACATTTGTGATTTATTTTTATAAAATGATAAAGTTAAAATAAAAAATAATAGTTTATCAATTTTACTTTAAATTATTGTTTCTGCGCATAGCTCAGAAAAACTCCTAATAACGTAACATATTGCACTCCACTCTATGGTAAATATATTGGTATGAGGTTAATATAAGTGTTGGAAACATAAGTGTTGGAAACACAAACTTATATCAATTGGAAGGTAAATTGTTAATCTACTATTTTCATGAATATAAGAACTCTTCGGTCAGACAAGTTTTTGTATATTAATAAATTGACTTCTTTAGATATGTTCATTGTAGTTTCTTCGTCTATATAAAGTGTTTTTACAATCAAAATATTTAGAAGAAACACTATTGGGATTTTGTTGTTTCTTTATATTTCTATCATAAATATTGCCATCCCAACATTCACTATACATATAACTTATAAAATCAGAAATAATAAATAGTTTTTTTTTCTAGTTTTCCTAACTAATTTATCTTTATTCAGTTCCTAAAAAGGCAAAATGAAGAATAAGATACAAAATGTTGATGTCGGAAACTATCATCATTAAATGATTTGAAAATGGACAAGATAAATTCAAACTTTCTTCGTAATTGTCTAGAACAATTGATATTAAATTCACATTTTCAAAAAAATTACTTTATATAATTTTAGTATATTACTTTTGTCGCTTTATCCAATTTTCATAAAAATTTAATCCAGTTTTTCATCAGATATTCATTTATAAAGTAATCAAACCAACCAATTTAAACAATCAAGCTCCAAAAGGAAATCACAACAACAATGAGCACTATTTGTACAATATTTTTTTCTCTTTTTTTCTAATATAATTTTGATCTCGATTTTGTTCACATTAGTGGCTATATCTTTGTTTCCTTTTTGTATCCAATGCGATTCCTTCCTATATATATTATGCTTCGTTTTAGATCTATGTTTTGCTGTGTGAGATTTCTTTCATATACACACATTAAAGGTTATATTTTTTTACTTGTTTATCCATGGCTACTCATACATATCTATATTACGCTTTGCTCTTTGATCTATGGAGTTTAATTTCCTTATACCTCGATTTATTTTTTAGTTTCATTTATATTCAGACTATCTTTGTTTCTCAAAAAGCATAAACCCAAATTATTACTATAAATAGACTGCGATTGTTCATCATCATTGTTCACAATCGATTTTCATCATTGATTTTCATTGTTAAAAGGGACCATTAGATCTAATCTAGACAGATTTTGAAAAATGATATGTTAATTGATGTTGATGTTGCGATCTGTCTCTAATCACACTTGTTTTTTGTATTTTTTTTGTTTTCAAATGCAGTTATTGTTGCTAGGATTCTTGATGCTACACCCTCTTCTCCTAGTGAGGAACGCTAGGAGGTCTCGAGGCTCTATCTGGTAACCTTACACATGTGTTTTAGTAGTACACTTACCATTTAATGAGTTAGATTATTTAATTTTTTATCGGTTTAAAATCATATATTAAGTTAATATATTCTAATCATTATCCCTCTTTTCTTTACAGGAGTACATTGACTCGATCTTCCTTTTTAGGAAATCGAAAGTCACTGCCTTCACACCTGCTCAGCAGTGAAAGCTCGTGTCTAACCACTTCCGTCTTCCTTCCTCTGAGATGGTCAAACGCCTTTGATCAAGACTTGTTTATTTGTTGGTCAATCTATGTTATTTTGAAACAAGTTTTCTTGATTTTTTAATGGATTTGGATGATTAGAAATTTATGCAGATAGTTCAGATATTATAAAAAAAAGTAAAAATAATTGAGAATCTTTTATTAAAACGAATTAGAAAAACATTCATTTATATCTTCACTTTTCTGAATAAATAAAAAGTTATTCATTAATTTCAAATTATCTTTATTTGGTGTGCCATGATAGTATTATTTTATAGTTTTGATAATAAATAATAAATATGAGCAAATGACGATAACTATATTTCATCTAGGGGTGAACCAGCCAAAGACGAGAGAGATCTTCGTAAGAGTTTCTTCTATTCATTCACTCATAAATAACCTAAACTAGTTGCGTTATATTATGGCCCATGGATTACGTTCGATATTTCTTTTGTACAATTTATTTGTGTGTATATGTGGATTCATCATATATCTTTGATAAAATATGGAATCACGTGCACTACTAACACCCTTTGGCACTTGTTCTATCTTCACTATAAGGAACAACAAACCAAAAAACAGTGGACATGAAATTTGAAACAAAAGTGTAAAAACTTGATGAAAACAAACAAACCATAGAATAGTTTTGTATTATGATGACCCCTTAGAATATCCAGAGTATTTTATGATATCCGGATCTGGTTTTGAGCAGATTCTCGTGAACGTCATCCATATTTGCTAGTTTCCCAAACGCACCTGGTAACTAAGATCTAGCTAGCTATCTCGAGATTCTCGACCCTATGTGGCATTGCTCTGAGTCTGAAGAAACCAAGAGGTGAGGGCTATGAAGATGGACATTGTGTGAGCTTAAAAGCAGGAAACAACACATTCCGTAGAACACAAGACTTGGGATCTTGAACCTTTTTGCGGACGTCCCAAAAAGGCGCTTGTCGAAGATTATGCAACTTGGAGGGGTTTCTTGCTGGTGAAAAAACCTTTCCAAGGGCTCTTGGAGTTTAATCCACAGCGTCATAAAATTTTCGTAAGAGATCTTTGGATGGCAAAGTGTCGAGTGTCTCACAATTTTCTAGAAAATGTAGGCAATTGGGAATGTCACCACATTGATATGGAGACTTGACTCTGATCATGCCCGCTCATCTCTCTTTTCAACTCTTAAAGCATTTTGAGGGGGCTGAAACTATGGTAACGATGTTGCCTTGTAGCGCAAGAATCTTGGAAATATCAACCAAGCGGATTTCATGTCCTTGAGCCATGAGAGGAAACAAGAGCGATAACAAATTTGATCCGTGAATTAAATGACAATGGATCTAGGCTCTGATCCCGTAGTAGATTGATGAAATATAGAATTTAGAAAAAAATATTATTGACTTACTCAAGATATATTATAAAATACCTATGCTTATTTAAAGATAATAGATCACCAAACATAATTCTTAAACAAATATGAAATATTATATTATAGATAATGATAAGTTTTCTATTTTAATATATTGACTTTGATCACTAGATTTAAGGCGATCATCTAAATCTCCTAATACAAATCTAGTGTCTCCCACCATCTCAAGTGATTGGAATTACTATTAAGATAGGTTACTTCAGTGATGAAAACAAGATCAGCATATGATTGAAATTACATTTCACAAGTAGGATTAATCATTAAGACATCACAAACCTATGTCACTTTTTGTAGTTTAGAACAACAAAACAAGCTCAACAAACTTAATTGTGGCAACAGGTTTTATAAAATTTATAAAGATCTATCGTATTTATCAAAACAATTCTAAAAGATTAAATAGTAAATAATATATTTATCTTAAACATGTATAATCATAATAATGTAAGTTCGAAATATCTATGTAGTTATTAAAATATCTGAATAGAAGAGCCCTTTCCAAGCCCGATTCAGGACACGTAGCCGTCGTCATTCCGGAGCTCCCTGAGGATGTGCTGATGCAGATCCTGGCTAGATTGCCTGCGAATTTATTGATGATGCTCAAGTGCGTCTCAAGGCTGTGGTCTTCCATGATCTCATCTCCTTATTTTGCTAATCTTTTCCGTCAAAAGATTAAAACATTTTTGATAAAAACACTATTCAAGATATCAAAATTGCCATTTGATAACGTTCACAATCTAGAGAAGTTTCCCCATATAAGTGCTTATGGGAAAGACACAAGTTCTTATACGCTTGAGATGCTGTGATAAACATATATGAAGGCATACATATAATTGTTTTTTAAAAAAAAAAAACAGAAGTAACTCAGGTTGCGTTGTGATAGACATATATGAAGGCATACATATAATTGTTTTTAAAAAAAAAAAAAAAAGAAGTAACTCAGGTTGCGTTGTGATAGACATATATGAAGGCATACATATAATTGTTTTATTTTAAAAAAACGTTTGCCAATAAAACAGAGTAACTCAGGTTTCCAAATACATAATGTTGTCAAAATCATCCCAATAAGTCGTATGCAAAGACTCAGTCTCAAAAGGAGGGCGCTCCAGCAATTTGGCCAATAGAACCCCTTCAGTTTTCTTACAAGTATACAGATCGCAAATGATATGAAATGACGAGTAAGCAGTCTTAGAGAAGACCCTAACCATACCCTCACGACTAGTACCCTGCACGGAAAACTCACCTGGGAGGAAAAGATGGAAGTATGTAATAGGCAAAATAAAAGTCTTCCTGTCTGACCATTGACTCTCATCCTCCAAAACCCACAGGTCCAAACGCTGATCAATCGCCAGATGATGGAGGGAGTAGTCGAAGACAGCAAGTTTTCCTCTGTAGTTCATTAGATTGGTGCCAGCATGAAGGGGTAATTTGATCAAATTGAACTTGTCAGAAATCATGTTAAAACTCACAATCACAAATGTATTGTCACCGGTCCAGGCACCATAATACAAGACACCATCGATGGAGATACCTTGCGAGCAAGGACGATGGGGAGCAACGCTTTGGGTGATTCTCCTCCAAGAAGCTCCAGGGCCAAGTACCAAAACGTGATGGTCACATCTCACAACTCTCTCTTGCGTCATCTCCCAAGTTAGGCTAATCACTTTGTATTCCTCGTGAATAGGATCGAATCCAAAGTGGTTCCACATATTGGAATCATCTCCCGATACAAGTAATGGCAACTCCACGTGCTGCTTGGTGGTGAGGTTAAAGATCCGCACTCTTGTCCCAATTCTGCAACACATCAATCCCCTAAGAGCGTTCACCAAGCAGCCTCCCATTCCTGGTATGGACACATATTCGTCGAGTAGGTAGGCTTTGGCCCTCGGGTTCTTAACCAATTTAGAGATCAGGACACAGTCGCCTTGGCCATCCTTGTCCACTAAGTACATGAACAGACGCCGTTCACGTGGTAGCAGCGATGGAACTTTAAGGAAAAGATTAGCAAAGTAAGAAGATGAGATCATGGAGCACCAGAGCCTTGAGACACACTTGAACTGCATCAATAAATTCGCAGGCAATCTCGCCAGGATCTGCATCAACACTTCCTCAGGGAGCTCCGGTACGGCAACGGCTACGGGTTTTGAATCGGGCACTCTTCTTTCCTGTTTCAACTTCTTCTTCTTCCTCAAACCTTTCACCGCAGCTATACCAAAAGACAATCTCACCATAGCTTACAGATCTGTTTCTGAACTCTGTTGGTCTAAACCCTAGGAGTTAAACATGAGCTTATGTACTTTATAAAAAAAAACAGAAAAACAGAACCGACACAGAATTGTACTTTTTCCCTTTTTCAGTCGATAGATTTATGGGAAATTGCATTGTATGACCACCAAAAAAATTATAATTCATTCACTAGCTAAAAAATAAGCTGACTATGATATTCAACATATTTTCTATCTTATTTGCTAGAATACTCTTTAAAATTATCGATTCAACCGTTTTTTATTTTCTCTCTTTTCTTTCATTTATCTTTTTCTTTCTTATTCTCAGATCATTGATTCTTGTAACTATGTGTTTGTTTATACTTTGTTTCAATTTTGAATTCCATAACGTAAACTTGATTTATCGTTGTATCAATAGTGATTTCCATTGTTATTTAGATCTGGTGGTTTAGTGGTGAAGAACAACGACGGTGGACCAGTGACGTATTAGAAATAAAAGAATGAATGAAAAAGATGACTCCTCGACAATATACGGTGATGAGGATCCTTTTTTTCTTTGCCATTATGAGTTGATAAGGAACAATGATAGTGAGCCAACAAATGAATGTCGTAATGTCTGGAAAAGATAAAGAGATGAAGAAGATGATCTGGTGACTATACTATATTCAATGAAATAATATTATAGTATAGTTTATGTTATTTAAAGTAGCTATTTATGTTATTTATTTTGTTCTATTCTATTTGGGTTTAGGGCTGATATTTGTATTTAGGGTTTATATTTGGGTTTAGAGATTATGATTTAGAGTTTAGTATTTAGGGGTTGAAGGTGGTGGTGCTAGGACAAGGTTTAATATTTAGATGTTGAGATGAAACTGATATCTTATACTATTTTAATGATATGGAATGAAATATTTAAGTTTTCTATTCTTTTACCTTTTTCAATGTGTTGTTTTCTGCATGTTGATTTACATGATTGGTAAATGGAATAAACCATTTATTTCAACATGTTCATATTCGATACTACTCGTTTTACTACCTACAATAAAAATATTTTTGATAAATAACATGGTGACGTAGTTGCTTCATTTTCATTCATATAAAATAGTTTTGATATGATCTTCACATTTTATTAGTCACGTCATCCTCTCCAACACATTTACCGGATAATTACATGAAAGAGTATATCCGGATAATTATTGGTATAAATGCTAAATTCTACATTATGTCAAAATCATTGGTATGCACTTAATTTTCTTTTTCACTTTTGTTATTTGACAAATTCTCCCTAGATTTATTTATCCAATTTTTTATCTGCTTAAAAATTTTACCCTTTAAGAAATTACTCTAACCTTTTACTTTCTGTTTTAGGAAAATATTTACCATCTACTTTTAACCCAAGTACTAGATTCTGATACGCCCTTTCCAAGGGCGGATTTATTTTTTGTTTTATTTTTTTCTCAAAAAATAATAATTTTTATATTTATATTTTTGACATCATATTTGTATTTAATATTAGTTTAAATTAATTAATTTTTGGTAACTATATTAAATATGTCATGATTAGTAAATTCTACAAAGCCAGGTGAAAATTACAAATTTCAGTAGTTATAGATTTTAAAATTTTCATGTAATTTATGTTATATATATATGATTTAGTTTTTTTTTATTATATTTTTGAGGATTTAAGATAAATTTTACCTGTATTATGATTTTATATAATTAAAATTTTTAATTTAACAAATTTAACTATTAAATTTGTGTACTTGATTTTTAGGTAAGACAAATTTTTAGTTTTATGAAGAATATTTTTACCCTTAATATATAAATTTTTTTAAGTTTTGGTAGTTGTTGACATGTATTACAGCACAAAATCATAAATTAAAATAAATTTTTGATACTTTAATTTGTATAAAAATATTATAAATACTTTTGCGTAAACTAATAGATTGGAACTGTCAAATAATATATGTTATATGAAAATATTTATATAAAGTTAAAATAATGTAATCAGTTCAGTTTTATTTTTAAATATTAAAATTTATATGAAAATAATTAATATTATAAGAAAATGATTAAATTTTTTTGTTCAATTACTTTTTTTGATAAATACTTTGTATTTCTCATAGAATAACCCGTAAAATATTCTAATAGTAAGACACAAGCATAATTTGATCAATAATATAATTGAATATTATGATATTATCTAATTTTAGTCTTTTATTTTTATCAAGTAAATATTTTTGTATCCAAATTAATATATAGACTTTTATTTATAAAAAAATTAAAGTATTCTGCTTGAGAAGGTTATATTTTAAAAAATTAATCATTCATTCGCTGATGACTTTGCTTCAAGTTCATATCAGATTTACAAATAGAAAAAAAATATCAAACATAACACCAAGTAAAAGGAAAACCCTCAAAAAATCTCCAAAAACATGAATTTTTGTATAACCTAGAAGACTACATACTTACAAAGTAGATATGCGTGTTCAATTTCAATGGGTAAGATGAAAACTGTAAATCGCTAAATAGAAACAAAAATCTCATATACGAAAGATGAGATTTAACATATAACAAACATAGTTAACAAAAAAAACATACATCCAATTTTTTTTTTAGGATAACAAAAGATTAATCTATTAAAGATCAAAACCAAAAAAGTTCATAACTTTCTCTTTCTCCTCGAAGAATCTGGGAAAGAGAAGAGACCACCATTTCAATTTGATATTCCACAGTTATTAGATATAAAGAGAAGTGTGTTTCAGTTATTAGATATAAAGAGAAGTGTGTTTCAATTATTTTGAAATTAAAATGTCATTATAAATAAAAATAAATAGTTGGACCTAACATTTATCAATAGGTCAATGATTATGTTTTAATAGAATAGATACGCCCCAATTAATCATTACATCGGAAACATTTCACTTTTCTTTTTTAATATTTATTTGTGCTCTCTTAAATTTTATGATATCTTTTCAAATTTGTTTCAAAAATCCTCGCGATTCATTTGGCAAAACAGACATCTACACGAAGACAAATCCTCAAACGAAAAGCAAAATATCTATATCTCTCTCTCTCTCTCTCTATATATATATATATATAAAGTAGAGCTTTTTGTCATTCTCTTTACATCAATTATCAATTAATTACCTATAAATTTGACACATAATCCTAATTCTTTTCAATATCAAAAAATAGTTATAAATCCTCATTTTATTATCACTAAAACTAAATTTATTCACAAAAAAATTATAACCCATAAATCTAACCAAAATTTTAGCATCAAGTTTTTTGTTAGTAAATAATGATATAGTGGAACATATAATATAATCCAAAAATACATAGATTTTTGAAAAACAAATAGATAAAATTCATAATAAAAAAAGGAGAGAAAAGTATTTATGTTCCACCAAACTCGAAAAATCTAAAATAAAATAAATATGATTCATTTTTATTAGAATTAAAATTAAACGAGAAAATGATAAAAAGTTCACAACCAATGATTAATACATAATCAAAATAAAATTTTAAAATCAGTTTTTGAAAACTAATCTGATAAAAGTTAGAGCTAAAAATTTAGTAATTATACATAATATAATTTTTGATTAGTTAAAAATTATATCCAATATATAATAACTAATAATAATTAAATAATATAATTTAAAACAATGATTCTAATTCTAATTTATATTTTAAAAATTTATGAAAATATTCTAATTCAATGATTTTAAGGATTTATAGTACGAGTAAAATGGTTTAGAATTTAGTTCTCAATAACAGTAGATTTGACGGAATCTAAAAATCATGAAAAACAAACTTTTTTATAACAATATATTTTGTAAATCATTAAACAATCATTAAACATATAACACTAGATTTAGTATGAATATTTTCTAAATAATGAATTTGTTAATGGGCCTTGTGAGTCCATTTTAGCTACAAACTCGCTTACTATGTTACTTCCATGCATCTTAGGGGCTTCTCACATTCAAACAAGAGCACTACTCCTACAAAGATCTTATTGTGGAGTTCATGGCATGTGTGTTTGTCAATTATGACTTAAGATGGGGCTCCAAATCCCTTATTGTCTGAAAATTATACAATCTAAACTCGTTTCCCACATAATGCAGGCATGAGCAGTTAATTAACCACACACCAAAGCCTTATCAAGACGGACTTACAAATTAATACGTGACACATCTGTTAGGACACAACAAAGTTAGCAGCTCCATAATCACAATTTTGCTTTCCTTGACCCTTTCCTTGATAATCTTGGCTTTGTTTTTACTAGAATCAATTTTGTTTATTTTCTTTTTGCCTTTACATATCTACACATTTAGTCATCTTTGCAAAAGTTGTTCTGTTTAAATGTTTGATTCATACTAATAAATTTTGATAATTCAGCAGATCACCCCTTTGTTTTAAGCTCCTGAAGAGTATATCCAATCAAAGCGTTTGAAATTTTGTGATTAAGCCAACATCTCCGATTAACTTTTGAGCATTTCGAATATCAAGATAGCATTCACCAATAACAAAACTTTTAAATTAATACACCTTTAATCCAACAGAGTCATGAAATAGAAACACAACATGGCAGCACTGCAATCTAAAAAGACATAAACGCAAGTTTGCATGAAGCTACCAAAAAGATATATACATCAGATTCTGTTATAGATCAAAAATGATTTCTCACGTGACGATAGCAAGAAAAAAATCCCAACTGGAAACAGCTTCTTAGTCTGCATAACTACACCACTAAGCAGCTGAAGTCAAGCAAGCAAAAATTAATCAATCAACATGATCACAAAGATGGTGAATTACCATAGAAAAAGCTGTGAAGATCTTCCAGAAGACTGACAGCAGAAATAACTGCAAAATTTAGGTTTGTGTAAAAGCACAAAAGCTTTAATAGATAACATAAACAGTTAGATAATTCATGTGCACATAATGATTCCAGTTGAGAGTATCACACAGTGTACTTGTATGGATTTTCATATAACCAACTTTCATGTGTAAGATACTAGTATTTTCTTAAAGCATTACAAATTGGAAGTAGTGATTACTAAACACCCATTAATTGTTCTTGTAGAAATTAAATGAATATTACCAGATTGACCTAGAAAATATAAGGGAAACAAGTTTTTCCCGCTCGCCAAATATTTTAAGCTCAATTTACTAAGAGCTACTTAAACTTGTAAGATTTCGCGAAAAAGCAAATCCAAGTAACCCTCCACTCATAACGAATGCTTCTGCTTCTTTCTCTTCTTATGTTCCTTCGTATTTTATCCATTCCAAAGTTTCAAGACTCAATAACAAACATTCGGGAACTAAGCTCGGTTCATTCCAGCAGGGGCGCTGTTCAAAAAGTTGAATGGGATGGTACTAAGATGTAGAAGAACAGAACATTATGTCACCATACTGGAAAATAACTTGATCAAAGAAGCTAAATAGTTTGGCTTTAAGATATACTGTACATGTTCATTAGGTGAATCTTTGAGGAGACACAAAAGTAGATTCAACCACTCTGTCTCACATGTGCATAGCTTTATATAAGCTTCTGATACAAAAGAAATATAATTCAAACAGATTGATTATATCTAAAACAAACCCCACTCTTTGCAGCAATGTAGTGCCGATAGATTTGATTTATTAGAAGCCTACTCTTTGATAACACAAATACATATGTTAGTTACACACAGTTATTAGACCCCGTTAATGATAAACTAATTAATCTGTGGGATTCTAAAAGGTCAAACAGTGGCTTATTAGAAGAGTGATGTTTGGATGTTTTTTTAAAATGGATTCTAGTGTGTTGAACTCTAATATTCAGCATCCTTAAACTTGTAAACAATAAAGCATAATTCATAACAGTAGATTTCAACAAAAGGATCCAAACATCACTTCTAATAAGTTGAGCTCGTTCGCTATATTACATATACTTGTTTAAAAAAGTCTTGCTACTATTCTATGTATATAACTTCACAACTATGCATAAAGTGTTGTAACCAGCTACTTCCCTATACAACGACCAGTTCGTGTTAGACAAAACAACTTTCCAGTTTGGTTTACCTGTCTTTTCGTTTAGCAAAGAAGGGATGAAGAGAGGCTCTTCTTGTACTGGCTCGTTTGTTTGATGATCATCGTTGTTCCAGAACTGGTTGGTAGGAATGACAAGGTTGCTTTGTTGTTAATGTTCATGTGATTATGAGTGTTGTCTGAATCAAAAGCATACCCACCAAGGCTCTATGCACTAGATACACACAGGGAGCCACACTTCTAAGAAGACCTAACGAAGAAAGTGAAGAGGTTTTATCAAGCCAAAAAGCAGAGCACGTAACACAATGAATATCTCATCTCGATTAACGTATATTCTTAAACTTACAAGCCAAAAAGCAGAGCCCATCCCATCTTGAACTTTCTTCACTTGATTGTCTATTAAGCATTTGGAAGCTTAACATTTCTGACACAAATAAGAACTAAATATACCCACCAAACCCATAAAATTTACAGTCTGAAATTGCCGATGTGCAAGCTGATAAATTCCATACATATAGTTCATCAAAATTGAATGATAGAGACATAAGCTTCAAAAGTTTTTGATAAAAACACTATGCAAGATATCAAAATTGCCATTTGAGAACGTTCACAATCTAGAGAAAGTTTCCTCATATAAGTGCTTATGGGAAAGACACAAGTTCTTATACGCTTGAGATGCTGTGATAGACATATATGAAGGCATACATATAATTGTTTTTTTTAAAAAAAACAGAAGTAACTCAGGTTGCGTTGTGATAGACATATATGAAGGCATACATATAATTGTTTTATTTTAAAAAAACGTTTGCCAATAAAACAGAGTAACTCAGGTTTCCAAATACATAATGTTGTCAAAATCATCCCAATAAGTCGTATGCAAAGACTCAGTCTCAAAAGGAGGGCGCTCCAGCAATTTGGCCAATAGAACCCCTTCAGTATTCTTACAAGTATACAGATCGCAAATGATATGAAATGAAGAGTAAGCAGTCTTAGAGAAGACCCTAACCATACCCTCACGACTAGTACCCTGCACGGAAAACTCACCTGGGAGGAAAAGATGGAAGTATGTAATAGGCAAAATAAAAGTCTTCCTGTCTGACCATTGACTCTCATCCTCCAAAACCCACAGGTCCAAACGCTGATCAATCGCCAGATGATGGAGGGAGTAGTCGAAGACAGCAAGTTTTCCTCTGTAGTTCATTAGATTGGTGCCAGCATGAAGGGGTAATTTGATCAAATTGAACTTGTCAGAAATCATGTTAAAACTCACAATCACAAATGTATTGTCACCGGTCCAGGCACCATAATACAAGACACCATCGATGGAGATACCTTGCGAGCAAGGACGATGGGGAGCAACGCTTTGGGTGATTCTCCTCCAAGAAGCTCCAGGGCCAAGTACCAAAACGTGATGGTCACATCTCACAACTCTCTCTTGTGTCATCTCCCAAGTTAGGCTAATCACTTTGTATTCCTCGTGAATAGGATCGAATCCAAAGTGGTTCCACATATTGGAATCATCTCCCGATACAAGTAATGGCAACTCCACGTGCTGCTTGGTGGTGAGGTTAAAGATCCGCACTCTTGTCCCAATTCTGCAACACATCAATCCCCTAAGAGCGTTCACCAAGCAGCCTCCCATTCCTGGTATGGACACATATTCGTCGAGTAGGAAGGCTTTGGCCCTCCGGTTCTTAACCAATTTAGAGATCAGGACACAGTCGCCGTGGCCATCCTTGTCCACTAAGTACATGAACAGACGCCGTTCACGTGGTAGCACCGATGGAAATTTAAGGAAAAGATTAGCAAAATAAGAAGATGAGATCATGGAACACCAGAGCTTTGAGACACACTTGAACTGCATCAATAAATTCGCAGGCAATCTCGCCAGGATCTGCATCAACACTTCCTCAGGGAGCTCCGGTACGGCAACGGCTACGGGTTTTGAATCGGGCTTGGAAAGGACTCTTCTATCCCGTTTGACCTTGGATCTTTTCAACTTCTTCTTCCTCAAACCTTTCACCGCAGCAATACCAAAAGACAATCTCACCATAGCTTATAGATAGATCTGTTTCTCAACTCTTCGGCTCTGTTTTTTTTGTCAATCAACCCTAACCCTAGGAGTTAAACATGAGCTTATGTACTTTATAATAGAGAAAGAAAAAAAACAGAACCGACACAGAATTGTACTTTTTCCCTTTTTCAGGCCATAGATTTATTTATCCAATTTTTAATCTGCTTGTAAAATACAAATTAAACCCTTTAAGAAATTACTCTAACCTTTTACTTTCTGTTTTAGGAAAATATTTACCATCTACTTTTAACCCAAGTATACGGCCCAATTAAGCATTACATCGGAAACATTTCACTTTTCTTTTTTAATATTTATTTGTGCTCTCTTAAATTTTATGATATCTTTTCAAATTTGTTACAAAAATCCTCGCGATTCATTTGGCAAAACAGACATCTACACGAAGACAAATCCTCAAACGAAAAGCAAAATATCTATATATATATATATATATATATATATATATATATATATATATAAAGTAGAGCTTTTTCTCATTCTCTTTACATCAATCATCAATTAATTACCTATAAATTTGACACATAATCCTAATTCTTTTCAATATCAAAAAATAGTTATAAATCCTCATTTTATTATCACTAAAACTAAATTTATTCACAAAAAACTTATAACCCATAAATCTAACCAAAATTTAGCATCAAGTTTTTTGTTAGTAAATAATGATATAGTGGAACATATAATATAATCCAAAAATACATAGATTTTTGAAAAACAAATAGATAAAATTCATAATAAAAAAAGGAGAGAAATGTGTTTATGTTCCACCAAACTCGAAAAATCTAAAATAAAATAAATATGAATCATTTTTATTAGAATTAAAATTAAACGAGAAAATGATAAAAAGTTCACAACCAATGAATAATACATAATCAAAATAAAATTTTAAAATCAGTTTTTGAAAACTAACCTGATAAAAGTTAGAGCTAAAAATCTAGTAATTATACATAATATAATTTTTGATTAGTTAAAAATTTTATCCAATATATAATAACTAATAATAATTAAATAATATAATTTAAAAAAAAATCAAGAATAAATGAATAAATCTATAAAAAATGAAAAAAAGATAAAAATCTATTTACAATATTTCTTTTTATTTTTTGAAATTTCAACAATTGTAAACAAAAAAAGTGAATATTATCAGTTTTTTTTGTCACTAAACTAAAATTTTGATAATTAACATAAAAAAATGATGGAAACCACAACAATGATTAATAAGTAACCAAAACAATTATTTACTGACTCGGTATATCTACTGGTTGATTTTTATTTTTCTAAAAAATAATATATATAATCATATATTTATAATATATTTTTTTCTCTTTATTAACTAGAAAAATGAAATATAATCATAACTCTAATTATATATACAACAAACAAGTGAATACTATCTAAAACTGAAATTGATAAAAACAAAATGATTGATTGTTTAAATTACCGTATTTATTTATTTATACAACTAAAGTCTCAGATTTTATGAATATGACAAAATAAGAATAATACATGAAATATTAAGTTTTAATAACAATTGAAAATACATTATTTATATGTTAATTTTTTAGAACCGGGTTTTAAAGTTGACTTGGGTCATTGGTTTTACCGATTTTATCGGTTTTTCTTAAATCCGAGTTTTAAATTAAACCGGACTCGGTTTCTTTAGCGAGTCACGGTCAGACTGGCCGGTCCGATCCGGTTTTCAAAACCATGGTTGGATAAATAGAATAAAATGTTATAACAACAACAAAAAAATACATGATTTAGTGAAAATAAAAATATAACTAGCATTTGTTGAAAGTTTTATCAACAAATAATAATTTAATCCAAAGATATATAAAATTCAAGAATAAATAGAAAAGAATCATAAGAACAAATATAGAAAATTCATGTACGATATTACTTTTTCATGTTTCATCAAACCCCGAAAAAAATAAGGAACACAAATAGTTATTTTGTTATGTAGTTACCAAACTCGATTTTAGATTAATTAAATTAAAATGATGAGAAACACAACCATGGAATAATAAATAATCACAACATCTTTTCTAAAGTAACAATATCAAATAGATGAAACAATTAAAAGTACCATACATACTATCTTCACTAAAGTATCAATACACTCCTAAAGAAATAAAAATGCACTACAATACCTTCTTTTGCTCTTTGAAATTAAAGTAAATTGTTATAGAGTCTCAACATGCACTGCGATTCACAACAAGCATAAAAGCATAAATGATAGTGAATGACATAAAAGAAATCAAATAAATAAAAGTAATTACGCCACCTAAAAAATAAAATAATTATCACATTTAAAGAATCACAACTATGTTACTAAAAAATTTAGTCATCCGCAACGACTTCATCTCTCAATATGGTAACTATCTATATAAGGAAATCTATCTATCTATTTATTTATAACCCATAAATCTAACCAAAATTTTAGCATCAAGTTTTTTGTTAGTAAATAATGATATAGTGGAACATATAATATAATCCAAAAATACATAGATTTTTGAAAAAAAAAAATAGATAAAATTCATAATAAAAAAGGAAAGAAATGTATTTATGTTCCACCAAACTCGAAAAATCTAAAATAAAATAAATATGAATCATTTTTATTAGAATTAAAATTAAACGATAAAATGATAAAAAGTTCACAACCAATGATTAATACATAATCAAAATAAAATTTTAAAATCAGTTTTTGAAAAACTAATCTGATAAAAGTTAGAGCTAAAAATTTAGTAATTATACATAATATAATTTGTGATTAGTTAAAAATTATATCCAATATATAATAACTAATAATAATTAAATTGTTAAGAAAGTAATGGGGGAACTTGTCTGTATTATTGCTTGTGAATGTCTATATCGAATACAAGGGGCCCTTTATATATATAGGGACTTATGAATCGATAAATGGAAAGATAACATTCCTAGATAAACATGAAAAAAGGTAAACCTTATCAAACTAGGAAAAGGAAAAGTCTTGGTCTATCCTTATCCATCCATCGATGGAATATTCCTTTTGGCTGAGTGAGATTCCTTTCGGGTCGGTCCGATCCTATCCATGGTCGGATTTGGTTCCATCTAATCCAATGGTTATTGCATCCACAATCATCTGGTTCATAACACTCCCCCTTGGATGTTATAACCATATAGAGCTTATAATACGTTTGGTATGTTGCCTCGTTAAAACCTCTCTATGGTAAACCCAAAACCCAATGTGGTAAAAAGGGAAGCCATAGACAGGAAAAAGAGTACAACCGTATTACTCCCCCTGATGAATGCACCATTATAGATCTTTCAATCTTATTTTGTATAATAACTTCTTGACTGTAGAGGTTGAACAAATCTGCTTGGTTCTTCCTTAATCGCATTTGCACTTCTTCTATCTTTTCAATATGGTCGGACATATTGGTCTATGTCCTTTGGCGAACCATCATCACATGTTGTGCTATCACCCATTATGGGTCACGAACTTGAACCATTATCTTTAGTCTTTATGGGTGGTCGATCCTTCTCTTCCATTGGTTGGATCACTATCGAACATAACACTTAGACTCATCGACCATGTCATTCACTTGCTTCATATGTAGCCATATTTCCGGATGGTTGATTGACACTTGCGGCCTTGCCCACTTCATGGTCCTTTACAAGATTGTATTGCCTCCATGTGCAAGTACATAACCTGTTTGTGATTTTCTCTTATATAGAACAAATATAAACCTGAAAACCTGTATTAGCAAAACCACTTAACCCCTCTTTGGGTTGGTTAGTTAGGTTAGTATAAAGCAAACTTAAACATTTCGTTTCTTGTAAATAAATAAATAACGAAGTATAAGTTTACCTCTACCATTAGTTCCTTGGAACCTTTCATTACCTTTCTTCATCATCAGCTATATTTTAAATTAAGCATACTAACATGCACGCTGATGGATTAGTATACCTATTGGGTATAGATATGGTTGTCCATTTTAACAATGGTTAACTTATATGGCATTTATGGCTAATGACCATTAGCATTCTTGGTCGGGTCTTGAGGTTCAATGTATATACCACAACCTCTTTATTTAACCACAACCATAATCATTTCTTTCTTGACCTTTATGGTCTTATATAGTCGTATGGTCATTCATAATTGTTTCGACCATTTGCCATGTGATCGACCATACTTCGGTTTCTCTGATCTTTATCATATGATCGTCCAAACGGTTTCCCTTGTCTTAACCAAATCGACTAATAGGAACCTTATGATCGACCATTTGGTCGGGTATATCGCCGCAGCCATATGATCTGCCATATGGTCGGCTATACATATACCATTTCTCTTGACCATGGCTGTTATGGTCGGGATGATGGGATTTACTTTAGCCTTGACCATCTCATATTTATTTCCTTTCCCTTTTAGTTTTGGAACAACCATAAATCATATGGACCAGGATCTTATGATCCAAATATTATGATCATAACCTGTCCAAAATCAATCGATAACTTGTATCGTTTTGGAATCAATCAACTTTCTTTCAAGTTGGTTTATGAACACAAGGAATTTCATTTTGAATATATGAACTGATTCTGATGGTTCTTATAGAAATCTTTCACTGATTATCTTTTGATCGATCATATCATATTATATCGTAGGCAGCTGCATTTCATCAGTTCTTAGACAACTAAGGAACAAAACCGTTCTTTGAAAATTTCTTTTCTCATCTCTATGATACCTTTAATATCTTTATCCAGTGATTAATATATTGCTTACTACATCATAATTTCTTTCCAGACATTTTCATTTCGGATTGTAGTAGCATCCACCACAGATCTTATATTTGTTATAATATGTTCATTGGTCTCTGTGAGTAACCTTGTGTAATCAAGCCATTCTTTAAATTCTTTTAAGTAGGAATATGAATACCTTAGATCATATGGTCATATCCTATATCTCATGATTTCTTTTATCTCACAAGACCCATTCACTGGTTTATCGGATGACGTTCTATGGCCAATACGTCCATCTCTTTTATAGATTCTTTAAATCTTTATTTAAACCCCACGTTTTGTTTTAACTTTATATGTATGAGTACTCACACGTGGGTTTATGATCCTCGCTTTATATCTTATATTCAAGTGCTACCTTGTTTGCGCTTTCTTATATATCATTGGTATCGATACCCTTTTCTGCGTTCCATTGTATTCCAGACATGACATAGTTTGATTGCAATCTTAAGACCTTTAATATAATGGTGTTTGGCGTCCCAAATCACCTTAAGTACCATGGAGTTTGGCTTCCCAAAGTCCATTGTATGGTATCTTATATTGTGGTCGACCATTTTCTATGTCTGGGAATGGTTTCCTTTTATAACCTCGGGAATTTATCATTTCTATGCACCATTTCATTTTATCCTTCCGAGTTTCCTTTATCTTATGTAACATATTGGTCTATCTTTATATAGACTCTGTAGCAACTTGATTGTGTCTCTTCTAGGACAACAAATTCATTGGTGCAAGATGGTATGACTTTTCGGGTCAATGTGTCTGGCATCTAGTTCTGCTAGCTTTTATATCATTTGGACGTCTTATATTTACTTTTCCAAGGATCTTGCCAAGACAATGATAGTTGATATCATTCTCTCTTTACCAGCTTATATCTTTCTCCCTTTTAATGTTGGATGATCAGATTACTGAGGTCAATGTAATATGTGTTCTTGGCCACTAATTTAGATCACCCATGTTTGGCTCAAGACAATTTAAATTACGTGGGAGAAAAATGTATATTCATCCAACATATATTCTCATCCTCAATCCTCTTTTGAGGTTCCATCTTAAGTGACACATATGTTTGTGGTGGTATATTCAGATTCTCTTAAGATGGTATGTCTGGTTTATGACCCTTAATCTGAGATGAGAATATCTATGCTCACTTATATGGCCTGATGCATATTAATCTTAGACATGTAAATTCATGTGTCCTCAAGCACTTAGATAGTGGCCATTGTATTTTAAAGAATTTGGCCAAGTGCATTAGGTAGTGGCCTGAATTCGGCCAAGTCCATTATAGGACCTTATCACACGTGATTGTAGTATGTTCATGGATTTTGGTTTGTACTCACTTCCCCTCATGGACATACTATCATTATCACGTGGCCTTTATAGGACAATAGAGCCCAATGAGTTTCCCTTGTGGACATGTTACACAACGTGAGATTTTACGGGATAACTCTTTGTGCCTTTTAATATCTTTCTTTGCATCAAGTTTGGACTCGGATGGCTAATCCGTTCAAGCCATTAAGTGTGATATCGTGGGTTTATAGGACCACTATGGCTTTTGCCATTTATCATACTGATCCTTGGCATAGTCAAGATCAGAGTATATAGGTATAGTCTTGACCACTTTCTTATAAGGCTTTAATTTGAAAGGAACTTTTGTTTCCTTTGCCCATTGGTTCAATGTGGAAACCATTCTTACTCAAGTATATAACTCAATGGGTCTTTCATTTGGGTGAATGTCTTTTGTTATTTTCGTGGTCTTATAGTATTGACTATCCTTATGTTGTTATTTATCAATCAATAACACAGAAATGACAATCATGGAAATGACATTATAGAAATGAATCACAGAAATGTCAAACACTAAAACAAGTTTTAATAAAAATAATCAAGGATTACAGATGTCAAATTTATTTATCATCTTTGAGACAATCAGAAGTCTCATATTCTATTAAATCATCTTTATCATGATCAAAATCGTTTTCATCATCTTGGACTATCATGTGGGCTTCAGGATTCTTTCCCTTTAAACTTTCTTGATATAAATCTCATAAATGTTTGGGAGTCCCGCAAGTCTTTGCCCAATGACTGCTCATTCCACACCTATGGCAAAATGATTTGGTCGGCTGTGAGGGTTTGAAATGATTCCCTCGGCCTCGTCCATTTTCTCGACCATACGAGTTGTTTTGGACTCTATCTCGGCCACTATCTCGTCCATATGGACTGCCTAGACCACCATGGCTGTAGTTAACTCGACCGCGGCCACGTCTTGTCCACATGCGGCCTCGACCGTGTGAGTTTGAATGGACGTGGTTCGTCTCACTATCATCATTAGTTGCCGTGTGTGCCTCAGGTAATGGTGTGGATCCTGGAGGTCTCATTTCATTGTTTCTCATCAACAATTCATTGTTCTGCTCAGCAAGGAGCAAACAAGAAATAAGATCAGCATAAGTGGTGAAGCCATTTTCTCTATATTGTTGTTGGAGCAACACATTGCTTGTGTGGAACGTGGAAAAGGTTTCTCAAGCATATCCTTATCCGTAATCGTTTCCCCACACAGTTTCAATTTTGAAACGATCTTAAACAGTGCGGAATTGTACTCATCCAAAGACTTATAGTCTTGGATTCTGAGGTGTGTCAAATCGTAACGAGCTCTGAGTAAGATCACCGATCTTTGGTGATCATATCTGCTTTTCAGCTCTGTCCAAAGTTCGAGAGGATTTTCGACTGTCAAGTACTGATCCTTGAGACTCTCTGCCAAGTGATGTCTTATTAATAGTATGGCTCGGTATCTATCATTCTCATTGACATTATTATCATCTATTATACTTTCACCGAGTCCTTTAGACTTTAAGATGATTTTGGTATCAAGCGCCCATTGGAGGTAATTATCTCCAGATAGATTAAGGGCCGCATATTCCAAGTTATTGATTTTCGACATCTGAATCATATGATCATATGTTTTAGAATTCAGAATTTTATAAACCTAATTTAGTTATAATTGGTAAACCTAATCAAGTTCTGATTAGTAAACCTAATCAAGTTATGTTTAGGAAACCTATTCAGGTTATTATAAGTTTTAAGTTTCAAATTAGGTTTAGGGTTTTAGTAATCCTAATTATAATTAGGGTTTTAACAATCTAGCAATTCTAATTTATTTTAGGGTTTTGTAGATTAACAATCCTAGCAATTAGTTTCTAAGTGATTAATCAAACAAACAAGCAATCAAGCAATCAATCCAATTTGATTTTAAAATTAGGGTTTTAGAAAAACGAATTAGGTTTAGGGTTTAAAACAATCCTATCAATCTTAATTGAATTTAAAATCAGGATTTCATTGATTAACAACCTATCACCAGGTTTCTATGTGATTTGCAATCAGACTACTCAATCAATCAATGAATTCAAACAATGGATGTGTACCCTAGATGATCAGGATGAGGTTCCCTAAACTATCCAGCAACCTAGCAAAGTTCTATCGATCAATTTATGAATTAGGGTTTGATCGAGTTACCTTTAGGTTTAGACGGGTTGAACGGACCACCGAAAGGGCTGTCGCGGTTCGTAGGATGTGTCGTGGGTTGATCGGGTGTCCTGGATGCTATCGGGTGCTGGTTCGGGTGCTGGATCGAGCTTGTTGTGTATCGGCTGGTGGGTTGGTGCTTATCGGGTGCTGGTTCTGGTTCGATTGCTTATCGTCTGATGAATCTCTATCAGGTGTCGCAGATTGTCTGGTACGTACGCGAGTAACCTCTGTATGTATCGGGTGCAGCTAACCTCTATCGCAGATCCGGGTGGTGTGTGTATCGCGGATGGTTCTATGCGGGTAAGCTTTTGTTGTGGATGGTGTTCTTACGCAGGTAAGATCTGTCGCGGGTAAGGTTTGTGTATCGCAGGTAACCTCCGTGTGTGCCGGCTGGGATGTATATCGGATGATCCGATTTAGAGAGAGAGATCGAACAAGATGATAGAAGCTTTTGGTGAGATTGAATCGATGGGTTTTAGGATTAGGGTTCTTAACGGCTGCTTTTGGGTTTATGAGTATCGAGTATTTAGCTTAGGGTTTTAGAGACGTATCGTGCTGATAACGTGCTAAGAAAGTAATGGGGGAACTTGTCTGTATTATTGCTTGTGAATGTCTATATCGAATACAAGGGGCCCTTTATATATATAGGGACTTATGAATCGATAAATGGAAAGATAACATTCCTAGATAAACATGGAAAAAGGTAAACCTTATCAAACTAGGAAAAGAAAAAGTCTTGGTCTATCCTTATCCATCCATCGATGGAATATTCCTTTTGGCTGAGTGAGATTCCTTTCGGGTCGGTCCGATCCTATCCATGGTCGGATCTGGTTCCATCTAATCCAATGGTTATTGCATCCACAATCATCTGGTTCATAACATAAATAATATAATTTAAAACAATGATTCTAATTCTAATTTATATTTTAAAAATTTATGAAAATATTCTAATTCAATGGTTTTAAGGATTAATAGTACGAGTAAAATGGTTTAGAATTTAGTTCTCAATAACAGTAGATTTGACGAAATCTAAAAATCATTAAAAACAAATTTTTTATAACAATATATTTTGTAAATCATTAAACAATCATTAAACTGATAACACTAGATTTTGTATGAATATTTTCTGATTAATGAATTTGTTAATGCGCCTTATGAGTCCATTTTAGCTTCAAACTCGCTTACTATGTTACTTCCATGCATCTTATGGGCTTCTCACATTCAAACAAGAGCACTACTCCTACAAAGATCTTATTGTGGAGTTCATGGCATGTGTGTTTATCAATTATGACTTAAGATGGGGCTCCAAATCCCTTATTGTCTGAAAATTATACAATCTAAACTCGTTTCCCACGTAATACAGGCATGAGCAGTTAATTAACCACACACCAAAGCCATATCAAGACGGACTTACAAATTCATATGTGAACATCTGTTAGGACACAACAAAGTTAGCAGCTCGATAATCACAATTTTGCTTTCCTTGACCCTTTCCTTGATAATCTTGGCTTTGTTTTTACTAGAATCAATTTTGTTTATTTTCTTTTTGCCTTTACATATCTACACATTTAGTCATCTTTGCAAAAGTTGTTCTGTTTAAATGTTTGATTCATACTAATAAATTTTGATAATTAAGTAGATCACCCCTTTGTTTTAAGCTCCTGAAGAGTATATCCAATCAAAGCGTTTGAAATTTTGTGATTAAGCCAACATCTCCGATTAACTTTTGAGCATTTCGAATATCAAGATAGCATTCACCAATAACAAAACTTTTAAATTAATACACCTTTAATCCAAAAGAGTCATGAAATAGAAACACAACATGGCAGCACTGCAATCTAAAAAGACATAAACGCAAGTTTGCATGAAGCTACCAAAAAGATATATACATCAGATTCTGTTATAGATCAAAAATGATTTCTCACGTGACGATAGCAAGAAAAAAATCCCAACTGGAAACAGCTTCTTAGTCTGCATAACTACACCACTAAGCAGCTGAAGTCAAGCAAGCAAAAATTAATCAATCAACATGATCACAAAGATGGTGAATTACCATAGAAAAAGCTGTGAAGATCTTCTAGAAGACTGACAGCAGAAATAACTGCAAAATTTAGGTTTGTGTAAAAGCACAAAAGCTTTAATAGATAACATAAACAGTTAGATAATTCATGTGCACATAATGATTCCAGTTGAGAGTATCACACAGTGTACTTGTATGGATTTTCATATAACCAACTTTCATGTGTAAGATACTAGTATTTTCTTAAAGCATTACAAATTGGAAGTAGTGATTACTAAACACCCATTAATTGTTCTTGTAGAAATTAAATGAAGATTACCAGCTTGACCTAGAAAATATAAGGGAAACAAGTTTTTCCCGCTCGCCAAATATTTTAAGCTCAATTTACTAAGAGCTACTTAAACTTGTAAGATTTCGCGAAAAAGCAAATCCAAGTAACCCTCCACTCATAACGAATGCTTTTGCTTATTTCTCTTTTTATGTTCCTTCGTATTTTATCCATTCCAAAGTTTCAAGGCTCAATAACACACATTCGGGAACTAAGCTCGGTTCATTCGGGAACTTACAAGCCAAAAAGCAGAGCCCATCCCATCTTGAACTTTCTTCACTTGATTGTCTATTAAGCATTTGGAAGCTTAACATTTGTGACACAAATAAGAACTAAATATACCCACCAAACCCATAAAATTTACAGTCTGAAATTGCCGATGTGCAAGCTGATAAATTCCATACATATAGTTCATCAAAATTGAATGATAGAGACATAAGCTTTAAAAGTTTTTGATAAAAACACTATGCAAGATATCAAAATTGGCATTTGACAACGTTCACAATCTAGAGAAGTTTCCCCATATAAGTGCTTATGGGAAAGACACAAGTTCTTATACGCTTGAGATGCTGTGATAGACATATATGAAGGCACACATATAATTGTTTTTTTTTTTTAAAAACAAAATTAACTCAGGTTGCGTTGTGATAGACATATATGAAGGCATACATATAATTGTTTTATTTTAAAAAAACGTTTGCCAATAAAACAGAGTAACTCAGGTTTCCAAATACATAATGTTGTCAAAATCATCCCAATAAGTGGTATGCAAAGACTCAGTCTCAAAAGGATGGCGCTCCAGCAATTTAGCCAATAGAACCCCTTCAGTATCAGTATTCTTACAAGTATACAGATTGCAAATGGAATGATATGAAGAGTAAGCAGTCTTAGAGAAGACCCTAACCATACCCTCACGACTAGTACCCTGCACGGAAAACTCACCTGGGATGAAAAGATGGAAGTATGTAATAGGCAAAATAAAAGTCTTCCTGTCTGACCATTGACTCTCATCCTCCAAAACCCACAGGTCCAAACGCTGATCAATCGCCAGATGATGGAGGGAGTAGTCGAAGACAGCAAGTTTTCCTCTGTAGTTCATTAGATTGGTGCCAGCATGAAGGGGTAATTTGATCAAATTGAACTTGTCAGACATCATGTTAAAACTCACAATCACAAATGTATTGTCACCGGTCCAGGCACCATAATACAAGACACCATCGATGGAGATACCTTGCGAGCAAGGACGATGGGGAGCAACGCTTTGGGTGATTCTCCTCCAAGAAGCTCCAGGGCCAAGTACCAAAACGTGATGGTCACATCTCACAACTCTCTCTTGCGTCATCTCCCAAGTTAGGCTAATCACTTTGTATTCCTCGTGAATAGGATCGAATCCAAAGTGGTTCCACATACTGGAATCATCTCCCGACACAAGTAATGGCAACTCCACGTGCTGCTTGGTGGTGAGGTTAAAGATCCGCACTCTTGTCCCAATTCTGCAACACATCAATCCCCTAAGAGCGTTCACCAAGCAGCCTCCCATTCCTGGTATGGACACATATTCGTCGAGTAGGAAGACTTTGGCCCTCAGGTTCTTAACCAATTTAGAGATCAGGACACAGTCGCCGTGGCCATCCTTGTCCACTAAGTACATGAACAGACGCCGTTCACGTGGTAGCAGCGATGGAACTTTAAGGAAAAGATTAGCAAAATAAGAAGATGAGATCATGGAGCACCAGAGCTTTGAGACACACTTGAACTGCATCAATAAGTTCGCAGGCAATCTCGCCAGGATCTGCATCAACACTTCCTCAGGGAGCTCCGGTAGGGCAACGGCTACGGGTTTTGAATCGGGCACTCTTCTTTCCTGTTTCAACTTCTTCTTCTTCCTCAAACCTTTCACCGCAGCTATACCAAAAGACAATCTCACCATAGCTTACAGATCTGTTTCTCAACTCTCTTGGTCTGCTTTTTTTTTTTTTTTTGTCAATCAACCCTAACCCTAGGAGTTAAACATGAGCTTATGTACTTTATAAAAAAAAACAGAAAAACAGAACCGACACAGACAGAATTGTACTTTTTCCCTTTTTCAGGCGATAGATTTATTTATCCAATTTTTAATCTGCTTATAAAATACAAATTAAACCCTTTAAGAAATTACTCTAACCTTTTACTTTCTGTTTTAGGAAAATATTTACCATCTACTTTTAACCCAAGTATACGGCCCAATTAAGCACTACATCGGAAACATTTCATTTTTCTTTTTTAATATTTATTTGTGCTCTCTTAAATTTTATGATATCTTTTCAAATTTGTTACAAAAATCTTCGCGATTCATTTGGCAAAACAGACATCTACACGAAGACAAATCCTCAAACGAAAAGCAAAATATCTATATATATATAAAGTAGAGCTTTTTTTCATTCTCTTTACATCAATCATCAATTAATTACCTATAAATTTGACACATAATCCTAATTCTTTTCAATATCAAAAAATAGTTATAAATCCTCATTTTATTATCACTAAAACTAAATTTATTCACAAAAAAATTATAACCCGTAAATCTAACCAAAATTTTAGCATCAAGTTTTTTGTTAGTAAATAATGATATAGTGGAACATATAATATAATCCAAAAATACATATATTTTTGAAAAAAAAATAGATAAAATTCATAATAAAAAAGGAGAGAAATGTATTTATGTTCCACCAAACTCGAAAAATCTAAAATAAAATAAATATGAATCATTTTTATTAGAATTAAAATTAAACGAGAAAATGATCAAAAGTTCACAACCAATGATTAATACATAATCAAAATAATTTAAAATCAGTTTTTGAAAACTAATCTGATAAAAGTTAGAGCTAAAAATTTAGTAATTATACATAATATAATTTGTGATTAGTTAAAAATTATATCCAATATATAATAACTAATAATAATTAAATAATATAATTTAAAACAATGATTCTAATTCTAATTTATATTTTAAAAATTTATGAAAATATTCTAATTCAATGGTTTTAAGGATTAATAGTACGAGTAAAATGGTTTAGAATTTAGTTCTCAATAACAGTAGATTTAACGGAATCTAAAAATCATTAAAAACAATTTTTTTATAACAATATATTTTGTAAATCATTAAACAATCATTAAACTGATAACACTAGATTTAGTATGAATATTTTCTGATTAATGAATTTGTTAATGGGCCTTGTGAGTCCATTTTAGCTACAAACTCGCTTACTATGTTACTTCCATGCATCTTAGGGGCTTCTCACATTCAAACAAGAGCACTACTCCTACAAAGATCTTATTGTGGAGTTCATGGCATGTGTGTTTATCAATTATGACTTAAGATGAGGCTCCAAATCCCTTATTGTCTGAAAATTATACAATCTAAACTCGTTTCCCACGTAATGCAGGCATGAGCAGTTAATTAACCACACACCAAAGCCTTATCAAGACGGACTTACAAATTCATATGTGACACATCTGTTAGGACACAACAAAGTTAGCAGCTCGATAATCGCAATTTTGCTTTCCTTGACCCTTTCCTTGATAATCTTGGCTTTGTTTTTACTAGAATCAATTTTGCTTATTTTTCTTTTTGCCTTTACATATCTACACATTTAGTCATCTTTGCAAAAGTTGTTCTGTTTAAATGTTTGATTCATACTAATAAATTTTGATAATTCAGCAGATCACCCCTTTGTTTTAAGCTCCTGAAGAGTATATCCAATCAAAGCGTTTGAAATTTTGTGATTAAGCCAACATCTCCGATTAACTTTTGAGCATTTCGAATATCAAGATAGCATTCACCAATAACAAAACTTTTAAATTAATACACCTTTAATCCAACAGAGTCATGAAATAGAAACACAACATGGCAGCACTGCAATCTAAAAAGACATAAACGCAAGTTTGCATGAAGCTACCAAAAAGATATATACATCAGATTCTGTTATAGATCAAAAATGATTTCTCACGTGACGATAGCAAGAAAAAAATCCCAACTGGAAACAGCTTCTTAGTCTGCATAACTACACCACTAAGCAGCTGAAGTCAAGCAAGCAAAAATTAATCAATCAACATGATCACAAAGATGGTGAATTACCATAGAAAAAGCTGTGAAGATCTTCTAGAAGACTGACAGCAGAAATAACTGCAAAATTTAGGTTTGTGTAAAAGCACAAAAGCTTTAATAGATAACATAAATAGTTAGATAATTCATGTGCACATAATGATTTTAGTTGAGATTATCATACAGTGTACTTGTATGGATTTTCATATAACCAACTTTCATGTGTAAGATACTAGTATTTTCTTAAAGCATTACAAATTGGAAGTAGTGATTACTAAACACCCATTAATTGTTCTTGTAGAAATTAAATGAAGATTACCAGCTTGACCTAGAAAATATAAGGGAAACAAGTTTTTCCCGCTCGCCAAATATTTTAAGCTCAATTTACTAAGAGCTACTTAAACTTGTAAGATTTCGCGAAAAAGCAAATCCAAGTAACCCTCCACTCATAACGAATGCTTCTGCTTCTTTCTCTTCTTATGTTCCTTCGTATTTTATCCATTCCAAAGTTTCAAGACTCAATAACAAACATTCGGGAACTAAGCTCGGTTCATTCCAGCAGGGGCGCTGTTCAAAAAGTTGAATGGGATGGTACTAAGATGTAGAAGAACAGAACATTATGTCACCATACTGGAAAATAACTTGATCAAAGAAGCTAAATAGTTTGGCTTTAAGATATATTGTACCTGTTCATTAGGTGAATCTATGAGGAGACACAAAAGTAGATTCAACCACTCTGTCTCACATGTGCATAGCTTTAAACATATAAGCTTCTGATACACAAGAAATATAATTCAAACAGATTGATTATATCTAAAACAAACTCCACTCTTTGCAGCAATGTAGTGCCGATAGATTTGATTTATTAGAAGCCTACTCTTTGATAACACAAATACATATGTTAGTTACACACAGTTATTAGACCCCGTTAATGATAAACTAATTAATCTGTGGGATTCTAAAAGGTCAAACAGTGACTTATTAGAAGAGTGATGTTTGGATGTTTTTTTAAAATGGATTCTAGTGTGTTGAACTCTAATATTCAGCATCCTTAAACTTGTAAACAATAAGGCATAATTCATAACAGTAGATTTCAACAAAAGGATCCAAACATCACTTATAATAAGTTGAGCTCGTTCGCTATATTACATATACTTGTTTAAAAAAGTCTTGCTACTATTCTATTTATATGAACTTCACAACTATTGCATAAAGTGTTGTTAACCAGCTACTTCTCCTATACAACGACCAGTTCGTGTTAGACAAAAACAACTTTCCAGTTGGTTTACCTGTCTTTTCGTTTAGCAAATAATGGATGAAGAGAGGCTCTTCTTGTACTGTCTCTTTTGTTTGATGATCATCGTTGTTCAGAAACTGGTTGGTAGGGAATGACAAGGTTTGCTTTTGTTAATGTTCATGTGATTATGAGTGTTGTCTGAATCAACAGCATACCCACCAAAGGCTCTATGCACTGGATACACATAGGGAGCCACACTTCCTAAGAAGACCTAACGAAGAAAGTGAAGAGGTTTT
>CAJHQQ010003362.1:0-45446 GCA_905132885.1 Moricandia moricandioides
CCTCAACTGAGGTTCACCCATCCGACCGGACCAGACGGACTGACCAAGACGTGTACACTTACCGAGCCGTGTACAGAATCGACCCGCGTTCACACGGAAATGACCTAAGGATGGAACAACGACCTAATGACCGGATTGATCAACCTTCATCCGTCCTTTCTCGACCCATTCGACAATCTAAGACCAACAGTCAGCCCAAAACTCAAGATCACCAGAGGAACTTGACTTAGGTCACAACACTTCACTTCTGGCCCGTTGGTTCGTACCACATGCCCCGATGGTCAATGAACATCACTTTTCCGACCAGATTGATGATTCCTTGATGATCGATGATTCTAATCTCTCTAAGGCAAGGATACTTAAACTCTCTGAAGATTTGGGTCGACTAAAGTGGGAGTTCCGTTCATGAAAGTTCATCGATCACCCACACGGACAACCCACAGTGTGTCCTGCTCCTTGACCGCAAAGGACCCGATCATTCACCAGCAAGGTTCGATGAACCTGGACAAAAGTAGGCGAAGGGACATCTGTTGACCAGGGTGGGTTCGGACGAACCTGAACGGTAGACAAAGGGTCATTTCAACCAAGACCAAGAACCGAAGAGTTATTTTGACTAGTCTTAGTCTTTGTTGTAGTTTCCTAGGTGTGATTTTCCACAAAGTCACTTAGTCTCTTCACATGCTTGCTACTATAAATATGTATCTCCTTTCCAGCAATAAGATCATTCGATTTTCTTCTTTCATTTTTGATTTTATCTCTCTTAGTTCTTTGTCTAGAACTTTTCGTTTTCTAGTGAGGTTATAGCCTAGCAAACAAACCATTCGATTGTTGGACTGTGTGCATCACATCAAGCAACATTCGAATCTCTGGTAGTATCAAGAGTGATTCCGCCCCTCTTGTGTCACCCATCGATCCACCATTTCTCCATTGCGAGATCATATCCGTTTCAGAACCGTTTGAGTGATCTTGTCCAATCCTAGGACGTATCAAGTGGTAACAGAGCCACTCAATCGGTATCATCTATCCATTCTTCTCATCTTCCATTTTAAATTCTTCAAACACTTCTTCTTCTTTCTATCTTGAAACTGGGCCCCTCATTACCATCCACTATATAAAAAAAAGGAGAAAAGAAAAGATCAAAACAAAAAAGGTTTCAAAGTTATCAAAAGATCGATTTGTGGTTTGGTGGTGGAAGAGAAAGCCTGCTGGCCGAGGAGAACTCCGGCCTTTGAGGAGGTTAAAGCAGATTCCAAATCCAAATTTTCTTATCTTTCAATCTCATCTCATTGTTTGTTTGCTTGGGAAACCCACTGGAAACTTGGATTGTCTTTCTTAGAACTTTTGAGAAGAAACTCTTGAGTGTCCATATAAAAACCGAGTGAAACACTTGAGTGGGGGAGATCAAACACCTGAGTTTCTGAGGAATATATTTATCTGTGCTAATCTTTATTGTTTAGAAATTTCAGGAACAATGGAGAGTGAAGATGAAAGGAACCGACCCGAAAATTCTTTGGCTGGCTTGTTAATCTTGCAAATGAGAGCTTTAAACGATACTTTTACTAACCTTTTGAACACAGGTTTAGAGAAGATCCATCAGAGTCTTGATGAGATGCAGGTACGTCAACCAACTCAATCCAGAACTGGAACAAGAAAGAGATTCACCCTAGACGAACCAACCGATCTGATGATGATGGCGAGGAGGAATTCCTTGATGATCGATCCATCAACCGACCTAGGCGAGGTCCACGACACCAAAACCATGAACGAGGTGATGTTAATCCGTTTGCTAGGAGAAATGAACAATTTGATGATGGTTTAGGTGGTTTGAAACTCAAGATTCCAGCCTTTGAAGGCAAAAACGATCCGGATGCATTTTTAGAATGGGAAAGAAAAATTGAACTCGTTTTTGATTGTCAAAAATTTTCAGAACTCAAAAAGGTTAGGTTGGCTGCAACTGAATTTACTGATTATGCTATAAATTGGTATGATCAAGTGTTGACTCACAGGAGGAGAACAGGTGGAAGACCTATTGCCTCATGGGATGAGCTCACTGCCTTGATGAGGAAACGATTTGTTCCGGAACACTACCATCGTGATCTCCACCAAAGGCTTAGACGTTTACTCCAAGGAACCAAATCAGTTGAGGATTACTTCCAGGAAATGGAAACACTGATGATTAAGGCTGATGTGGATGAGACTTTGGATGCCACTATGGCGAGACTTCTTGTCGGACTCAACCGTGACATTCAAGACCGAATGGAGCTTCAAGAGTACGAATGTCTGGAACAGATGTTACACAAAGCTATCTTGATTGAGAAGCAAGTAAAGAGGAGGGGTCTTTCCAAACCATCCTATGCCCCAAAACCGACCTTTGCTTCCAAACCAAGCTACCAAGACAAGGGTAAGTCTCCGGCCACAACAAATAAAGCTTGTAAGACTAATGTCCCTGCTCGTGTTGATAGAGAAAAGACTGATGGACCTCCCAAACGGACAAGAGATATTCAATGCTTTAGGTGTCATGGACTTGAGCATTATGCCAACCGTTGTCCAAACCAAAAGGTGATGATTATCTTGGAAAATGGAGAAGTTGAGTCCGAGGACGACAAGGAGGATAAGGAAGATCTCGGTCCAGTCTATGATGAGGACGAAGATCCTTTTGATTACCCACATCAAGGACCACTTCTGGTTGCTAGGAGACCCTTGGACGATTTAAACGGTCCAATCTTTGATGAGTACGATCCCACGGACGATGATCTCGGACCAGTCTATGACAATCATCTTGGCCCGATCTTTGATGAATACCTGGACGCGATTCTGTTCCGACCTTTGATGAGGAATCCGACCACCTCAACTATCCATCTCACGGTCCATTACTTGTCACTAGGAGAACCTTGAGTGTACAACCAAAAACCAACGAACGAGAACAAAGGGAGAATCTTTTTCACTCTAGATGTTTGATTTCAGATAGAGTTTGTTCTTTGATTATTGATGGTGGAAGTTGCACTAATGTTGCTAGTGATACTCTTGTTAGGAAACTTGGACTTGTGACCATGCCTCTTTCTCGACCTTTCAGATTGGAATGGCTCAACGAGGCTGATGAGCAATATGTGAAGGAACAAGTCACGGTCCCTCTTACAATCGGACGATATAAGGATGAGGTCCTTTGCAATTTCCTTCCCATGGACGCTTGTCACATTCTTTTGGGTCGACCATGGCAGTTCGACAAGAAGGCGGTGCATGATGGGTACACAAACCGGCATTCCTTTGATCATGACGGGAAAAAGATAACACTGATGCCCTTGACTCCTTTGGAGGTTCACCAAGATCAGATCCAACTCAAGAAGGTTCAAGAAAAGGAACTCAAACCGGATGAACCAGAGACATCTCGTAAGAGTTCCAATTTCTTTATCAAAGAAAGTCAGGAGGAAGTCCCTTTGCTCTAGACAGCCATTTATTTTGTTTGTTTACAAATAATCTTTAAAGGCTTCTTCTTCTAACCTTGCACCGGAAATTCAGAGTTATTTGATAGATGTCTTGCAGGATTACTCTGATGTCTTTCCAGATGAAAACCCAAAATTTTTGCCACTATTAAGGGGTATAGAAAATCAGATTGACTTTATTCTGGGTGCACAACTTCCAAACCGACCAGCGTATCGAACCAACCCGGTGGAAACAACGGAACTTCAGAAACAGATTGGAGAGCTACTTGAGAAAGGCTACATCAGTGAAAGCCTTAGCCCGTGTGTCGTATCAGTCCTTCTTGTGCCCAAAAAGGATGGATCTTGGCGAATGTGTGTGGATTGCCGCGCCATCAACAACATTATGGTAGAGTATAGGCATCCAATCCCTAGGCTTGATGACATGCTAGATGAATTGCATGGTTCCTCTGTTTTCTCTAAGATAGACTTGAAAAGTGGCTATCACCAAATTCGCATGAAAGAAGATGATGAATGGAAAAATGCATTCAAAACAAAACTAGGATTGTATGAATGGCTTGTCATGCCCTTTGGTCTCACTAATGCACCTAGTACATTCATGCGTTTGATGAATCATATCTTGCGATCATTCATTTTTCATTTTGTTGTTGTCTACTTTGATCACATACTTATCTACAACAAGAGTCTTGATGATCATAAGGCGCATCTGAAATCTGTTTTAGAAATTCTTAGGAAAGAACACTTGTTTGCTAATCTTGTCAAATGCTCTTTTGGGGCAGATCACGTGATCTTCTTAGGTTTTGTTGTAGGTTCAGATGGACTCAGAGTGGACGAAGAGAAAATCAAAGCCATCCAAGAGTGGCCTAGTCCAACCACCGTGGGTGAGTTAAGAATTTTTCACGGACTTGATGGGTTCTACCGACGGTTCGTCCCAAACTTCAGCACTATAGCAGCTCCACTCACCGAGGTGATCAAAAAGAATGTTGGGTTCAAGTGGGGTCAAGCTCAAGAAGAGGCATTTCAAATTCTCAAAGGGAAGTTAACTCAAGATCCTTTACTTATGCTTCCGGATTTTTCTAAAATCTTTGAGATCGAATGTGATGTTTCCGGTGTTGGCATTGGTGCTGTTTTGATGCAGGACAGGAAACCCATAGCCTATTTCAGTGAGAAACTTGGAGAAGCCACGCTCAACTACCCCACTTACGACCAAGAGTTGTACGCTTTGGTGCGAGCTCTTCAGACTTGGCAACATTATCTTTGGCCGAAGGAGTTCGTGATCCACACTGATCACCAAACGTTGAGACACATCAAGGGCCAGCAAAAACTAAACAAAAGGCACGCCCGTTGGGTCGAGTTCATCCAGACCTTTCCGTATGTGATCAAATACAAACAAGGTAAGGAAAACGTGGTGGCTGATGCCTTATCTAGAAGGTACACTTTTCTCTCAACTCTAGAAACAAAGTTGCTTGGATTTGAATTCATCAAAGATTTATATGCAACTGATCCGGATTTCAAAGAGATTTTTAGAAAATGTTCCAAGACTGCTTATGGAAAGTACTATCAAGTGTCTGATTTCCTATTCTATGATAACCGCTTGTGTGTGCCCCAATGTTCTTTGAGGGAGTTGTTTATCAGGGAACCACATGGAGGAGGTCTTATGGGACATTTTGGAATCAAGAAAACATACAAGGTGGTGAATGAGCATTTATATTGGCCAAGCTTGATGAAGGATGTAGAGAGGATAAGCAACCGATGTGTGGTTTGCAAGAAAGCCAAATCCAAAGTACAAAACTAAGGTTTGTATTCGGCTTTACCCATTCCATCTCTTCCTTGGGTCGATATATCTATGGATTTTTTTCTTGGTTTCCCAAGGACTAAGTATGGTCGAGATTCTATGTTTGTGGTGGTTGATAGATTTTCGAAAATGGCTCATTTCATACCTTGTCATAAAATTGATGATGTAGTGCATGTTGCTGAGTTGTTCTTTAGAGATGTTGTTAGGTTGCACGGAATGCCTAGAACCATTGTTTTTGATAGAGATGCTAAGTTCCTTATCTACTTTTGGAAGACATTGTGGTCTAAGTTAGGAACGAGGCTGTTGTTTTCCACCACTTGTCATCCTCAAACTCATGGCCAAACTGAGGTTTTAAACTGGACCTTATCTGCATTGCTTAGGTCATTGATTAAAAAGAATCTTACACTTTGGGAAGAATGTTTGCCTCATGTCGAGTTTTCATATAATCATTCAGTGCATTCTACTACTAAGTTTTCTCCATTTGAGATTGTTTATGGTTTCAACCCTATGTCTCCGCTTGATCTTTTGCCTTTGCCTTTGAGTGAAATAATTAGTACAGATGGGAAAAAGAAGGCTGAGACCATTCAGAAGTTTCATGAGAAGGTTCGAGCCAAAATTGAAGCCAGAACAAAAATTTATGAAAGGAAGGCAAATAAGAAACGGACCAAGGTCACCATTGAGGAAGGAGACCTCTTGTGGGTTCACTTAAGGAAGGAATGGTTCCCTGAAGAAAGAAAGTCTAAACTCATGCCTAGAGTTGATGGTCCCTTTCATATTATCAAGAAAATCCATGACAATGCCTATCAGCTTGATCTTCAAGGTAAGTACAATATTTCTTCGAGTTTTAATGTTTCTGATCTATCTCTTTTTCGTGCAGATTATCCAGATTTGTGGAAAAATCCTTTTGAAGAGGAAGGGAATGATGCACCCAGTACATTGAACCAGCACCGGATGCGGTTTAGGAAGATCAAAACACCTCAACTGAGGTTCACCTATCCGACCGTACCAGACGGACTGACCAAGACGTGTACACTGACCGAGCCATGTACAGAATCGACCCGCGTTCACCAGGAAATGACCTAAGGATGGAACCACGACCTAATGACCGGATTGATCGACCTTCAGCCATCCTTTCCGACCCATTCGACAATCTAAGACCAACAGTCAAGCCAAAAATCAAGATCACCGAGAGGAACTTGACTTAGGTCACATCACTTCACTTCTGTCCCGTTTGGTTCGTACCACATGCCCCGATTGTCATGAACATCACTTTTCCGACCAGATTGATGATTCCTTGATGATCGATGATTCTAATCTCTCTAAGGCAAGGATATTTAAACTCTCTGAAGATTTGGGTCGACTAAAGTGGAGTTTCATTCATGAAAGTTCATCGATCACCCACACGGACAACCCACAGTGTGTCCTGATCCTGACCGCAAAGGACCCGATCATCACAGCAAGGTTCGATGAACCTGGACAAAAGTAGGCGAAGGGACATTTGTTGACCAGGGTGGGTTCGGAAAAACCTGGACGGTATATAAAGGGTCATATCGACCAAGACCAAGAACCGAAGAGTTATTTTGACTAGTCTTAGTCTTTGTTGTAGTTTCCTAGGTGTGATTTTCCGCAAAGTCACTTAGTCTCTTCACATGCTTGCTACTATAAATATGTATCTCCTTTCCAGCAATAAGATCATTCGATTTTCTTCTTTCATTTTTGAGTTTATCTCTCTTAGTTCTTTGTCTAGAACTTTTTGTTTCTTGGTGAGGTTATCGCCTAGCAAACAAACCATTCGATTGTTGGACTTGTGCGTCACATCAAGCAACATCGAATTTCTGGTAGTATCAAGAGTGATTCCGCCCCTCTTGTGTCACCCATCGATCCACCATTTCTCCATTGCGAGATCATATACGTTTCAGAACCGTTTGAGTGATCCTGTCCAATCCTAGGATGTATCAAGTGTGGAGTCAGCGATGGCTCACACTAACATGGGTAACGATCCTGGAGTGCAACGAAGACGTTGCATTCTTTGAGAGGGGGTTAATTGTAACATTCTGGTTTGTGATATATGTGGAAAGGCTTAAGAAACTTAATTTGGCTACCTATGTCACCAAAGTGCTCTTACCTTTTCCGTCACACATCTGTTTAGAACTCCATGGTTAAACATGCATATGCTGGAGTAGTGAAAGGATGGGTGACCTATCGGAAAGTGATTCACGATACCGTTTGAATGAGGCCAAAGAACAGAGAAAGGTCATATGGTGATTGCAGGGTAAGTAAACATGACTTTGTGATTGCATGGTCAGTAAAAGTAACTTTGAGCCTTCGAAAAATTAACGCATCATCCATCATACAGAATGGGGTCCATGGCCCGAGTGAGCAGGCGTGGGAGGCCGATTAGTCGTGGGCGGTCGGGACGTTACAGTTAGTTACTAATATAATTTTATATACAAAGATGTACTGAATATGATAAATAATCATCATTGTAATAAGTGAAATTAATGTTGGCTTTGCTTGTCGCTCGTAAATTGGCCCACATGGGATTAATCGGGCCTTTGTTTGGATAGCCTCATGTTATTAAAAGAAAAAGTGAAATTAAATACATAATTATCAAAAACATTACCTTTGTAGACATTTTATGTCTTTATAATTTCATATAAAGACAATTTATGCATGTGACATACTTTCGATGTGTTGTTTGACAAACATACCCTCCATCTTAACTAAGCTCTCCTAACATTGATCTCTCAGCTAAACTTAACAACCTTCTCTTTCATCTGCAACTCACTTTCCCTACTAACCCTGATTTCGTAGCACAAAAATTCACTTTCCCCAACTCACTTCGTAGAAACCTAATCTTGAAACTGAATTCACCACAAATCTCAATCCTTTTGCAAATTGATAAAGTAAAAGAATCTCAAATCAGGCGGAAAAAGTTGTAAATCTAGAACCTCGAAAGACAGTCAAGCTAATCAATGATCGCTATCACCTTTTAACATGCAAGGTTAGTTTACAACTGACTCAAAACCCCACCTCTCCTTACTGATTTCCCTCAGCTAAATCTTGGTCATTCTTGTTAGCCTTGTACTTGGCAAAGCTCTTACTTTTTCTCGTCTATCATCTTCTCTGCTGACGCCATTTCAGAATGTTTTATTGTTGAGCATATTTTTCTTTCAGACGCTGATTTCACAAGTTTTCTCTAATAGGTTATAATCAACCAGATCCCCTACTCCCTCCGGCGAAGAACAAGAAAACCAAAACAGCCAGCGAGGGTTGTAAAACGGGAACCACATCGGAGAATCAACCTAATCAACTACATCTACCTCAGGCCAACATTCAAGGTTTGTTAATATCCAGTCAAACCCTCCCCCTTTGATTCAACATTACATTTCTGTTTCATGAATTAGTTTCCTGTCTTTTAACTTAGGAACCTGATGTCTGGTTTTCATCTCCAAAATAGGTTGCTATCCACAAGATTTAAGTCTCCCTCTGCGGTTGTTGGGAAAAGATAGATTTCCCTCTAAGCGTCTCAAAATTTACTAATCCCATGTGATCCATCTTGTCATACGTCACGTGCTTAGAGATACACGAGAATTCAACATTATTAGGGAGTAAAGTTTCTGAAATCTCTTTGACTTACCCGCTCATCAATGCCATATTTCATGTAAGCTATGCACTCCCTTCTTATGCAGCAACTAGTATGCCATCAGAAGTACACCCTCTGGCCTGTCTTTGGAGGTCATCCTCACATAGTTGGTTTTCAAGAGGTTGGGACAATTATTGGTCTCCCCTGTGCTTCCTTTCCGCCTTGTTACAAGCCTCCATCCCACAAGAAGAATGAAGCTGGCAAGAATCCTTACTGGAAAAGATTGATCGGAAAGAAAAAGACGGGAAATAGGCCAATTCCTACGTCAACAGAGATTATAGGTCCCGATCAGTACATAAACACGTCACCTGTGCGAAAACATACATCAACCATTACGAAATTCAATTTCCATACATGAACTTTCAAAATTTGGTTTTAACATACATTGACCTAATTTCCGTTAGTCAAACGTTACAAATATGAGTTCTCGTTAACCCGCTAACATTTCCAAGTAATATGAAGCTTTACATATAAGATTTAGAGTTTAAAAGTATTTTATTTTAATTATTAATAATTTTATTTTAGTTATTTTTCAACGATTTAGATAAATATGATGAAGTTTGGCTAAATTTGATGCGAGTTGGATGTTTCTTGTCTTATTTGTATCCTAAATACCCGAACCTGACCCAGACACAACATAGCCTATGTTGATGTAGGAAACGACCGATTTTTTGTTACCGGGTTAAAGACAACTCATATTTTGTAACGTTTGACTAACGGAAATTAAGTCAATGTATGTTAAAACCAAATTTTGAAAGTTCATGTATGAAAATTGAATTTTGTACTAGTTGATGTATGTTTTCGCACATGTGATGTGTTTATGTACTGATCGGAACCGTTGGCCCCTGTTGACGTAGGAATTGGCCGATTTCCCAGAAAAAGACTATCATTGTTGCTGAATTATGTCACATGCTCGAGACTGATACTCATATGCTACGCTGGAGAAAGATACGACTAGCATTGATAACCATATTCGATGGTGTCCTTAATGCGCATAAACAAGTCCAGCGCCCCACTTCGAAATATGTCAATATGGTTAAAGACCTTAACAACTTCTTCCAGTTCCCTTGTGGTAGAGATTCCATTTTAAAAACAATAACATGCATGAAAACACATGAGTTGGTCCCTGGTAAATGTGATAACCCAATTGGAACACTTGTTTGACACCTAAAACATGGAACATTCTGATTATAGGGGTTCCTATTGGCACTTCAGTTGCTAGCATTCCGTCGATCCCTAAGTTCTTGTCAAATATCCATGATCCTTTCGACCAGATCTCAATCATGGATCTTGATGATGGACATCTACCACACACCCCTCAATCAACCTCATCGACATACTATGTGTAGAAGCTAACCCAAATGTAGTTTATTTCCCTCCCAATTCCTTTGATGCTTCCTCTCACTATGTCTTCTCACAAACCACTTCATCCCTTGCAACTTTAAATTGCAACACTAATCCCAATCGAATGTTAACCATACCTTGGTTGGGTTGTCTGGCCTGATGAGGTAACTGACGATCATGTAGCTTACTTGGAGCAACATATAACTGATTAGCAACCTTTCAGTAAAAGTATTTGTTTATGCGGCGTTACTTCAGAGCCTTTGATCAAAAGGCCTAAAATTCCGAACAAATGAAAAAACATGAAGCAATCTGCTCCCCTCAAGAAATCACTCAAACCGAAGCATAATAGGAAAAACCTTCTTCTAACTGGAAGCAAAGGTGCATAAGCACCTAATTCACCCGTGAAAAGTCAGCTACCTACTCAAATGAACATCTACCTCAATTTTTCATTGAACAGTCAAAAAGATTCACCACTTTTGAATCAGAGATGAAGTGTTTTCGAAAGATGTTGCAATGGAAAAGGGAACAATATTACAGAAGGCAATCTGCTTTCAACTCTCTCCTAAAGCTTCGAAAAAAGTCCCACAAACTAAAGGAACCTTCTCATGCTGAACCATGTTAGCTAACTAATGATCGTAAGCCAACAATGAGGTAAATATCATACATCTTCTTTCAACTCTCTTTACAATATCTCTATTCGTTCTTCTTCAACATGTTGCCATTAATTCCTTTAGAAATGTGGTTATTTTGTCGTTCCTGACATCTTCTCATCATGATTAAAATGTTTTGATTGGTTATTGATGCATTATCATAACCTACTAGTGTGTGGATTCTTTTGATTCTTATACCATATACACATACATTTCCCTCTCGTAGCTTTGGTATTATGGGTTACCAATGTTTCGTAACATCATCTGTTGAGTTAGGGGAAGTGGTTTTATCTCCTCTTTAAGCATTTCATGACTACAATCCATACTCTTCTCCTAAAAATTGAGATATAGAGCCTAAATCATGCTTCAACGGACAGTAATACTACTGTAACCGTGGTAGCATCCTTGGTGATTTTTGAACACCGTTACGTTCTAAAGGCCCAACTTGGCTTCATCATTACTCTCACCTGAACCTCACTCCTGAAACTTTTATGTTTTTTTTGTTCTTTTGTCAGTTGATGTCTTATGCCGATCATTATAATAGTTCTCCGGAGGGAAAACCTTTGAATATGGTGTATAGTTTCATTATTAGTCCTTTATGCCTTGGAAAACCATTCATTGTTTAGTCCTAGGAATGTAGATGTGCGCTTTTGGGCAATCTGTCACAGCTTTTTGATAAGTCAACCAATCAATTCCTAAGATCACCTCGTGGTGGTTTAACTTAATCTCCACTAGATTTTTTTTAAGCTTAACGCTTTCCATAAGGATGAGGGACATCCTCATATGCTCTTGTAGACTTCAAAAACTCGGTTCATGTGGTCTCTATCAATTTGGGGACAAAGGGTTAACAAAGACTTAATAGAAGATATTTCCCTGTATACGAAAGATAAATGAATGAGTTTAAAAGTGAAGGAGTGGTCTCGATGGTGCTATAAACTACTACTTTAGAAAGTCTGTTTGTTTTTATAGAAAATCCAAAACGTCTTTAGAAATCTAAAATGTTTTCAAACATTTTAAACTTATTCCGATAGAAACAGGACAAAAAATGTTTCCCCCTCAACAACCTAAGCTTTGATACCACTTGTCACGCATGCCTCTTACTTAACCGAGATAACATATATTCACATTGCCTTCACCAACAAAAAAAAATTAGAAATATGAATGCAAATATTATTCCCAAAGATCGAATCCAAAAGTCTTACAAAAATTATACTTAAAATGAATAGATAACGATTAAACAATTTTACCATGTCTTAAACTGAAATAACACAATGAAAACTTACCACACCGAGACGACTACTCATGCACTTCCTCAAACTCACCTTCAAAGAAAGGAAGGGTGAGTATTTCAACAAATACTTAGTGAGGAAAGTTTTAGGAGCCCCAAAATCAGTCACCAAAAATCTTCACACAAAAGAACATAAGTTTCTAACTTAAACATCCAGTAAAACAAAGGCAATCAATAAGAAACAAGGATAAACCCCAACGGTGCCAACATGAGACTATCGGTCCCGCGCTTCTCATGTTTTCGGGTGATAGCTCACCACTTCAATCGATCCTTGTGAGGTCAACGCCATTACGCCACCTCATTCGGTTCATGTGTAATCCGCCCCACCACATTCACACGATCACACCACCTTTATCGGTCCTCGTGCGATCCATGCTACACATTCTCAATTTCACACACATGCACGCGCATGCCTGCTCCGACGCTGATTCATTCCACCTCGTTTGGTCCCACATGACCCAACAAGAAATGATGCAACGCCTGAGAAATCTCAGAAAACTTGCACCGATACGCATAGGCCTTTAGCTCTTCTCTAACTTATACAATACCCACACATGCCATATCCCCAAAAAATGCAATCTTTACATACAATTATCAAACATCATTAAATTATGTTCGTTTTAACAACATAACAATAAATCTATGTCCAAACATCAACATCAATATAAATATAATGTGTATATGTATAGATCTAAATAAAACAACTACATGTATTCTTATAGATACATGTAGGAATGAAATATCCACCTAGACACTTCTATCATGATGAAATAATGATAAAAGCAGACAAAGACTGTAACAAATCCTCACCTTAGCCTAGATTTGTGATTCAAGATATGAAATGGAGTAGATATGTGTTTACAGATCCTCACAAACTGTAAACGCATATCTACAAGAACAAGGGTTGGTTTCCACCCAAACCCTAGATCAGAAAAGAGATTCGGAAGAAGAAAGAGATGAGAAAGAAGTAAATGAGAGAGTTTAGGATTTCCTTATCCTCATTAGTTGATGGATCTAGAATAAAAGAAAATAGAAGACTCAAGAAAACAATGAGATGAGACTAAATACGATAAGATCTCCTCTTCGGTGAGGTTACACGGTTGTTGGTGGCTCGAGGTGTTTCTTCTTCTTCAACGACAACTCTCTATTCATCCATACATGATTTCACTACATCTTGGTTCTCTATAAAAAAAAATTAGGGACTTCTTCCTTTTTATAGAATACTAGAAAGAGACCCGTGCCTTGCACGGGGTAAATAATACTTCTTATGTTTCATAAAGTTAAATATACAAAAAATATATATTTTAAAAAGATATATTTTTATATTTTCAATTCATATTTTATCAAATAATAATGATTAATTGTAAATTTCAAAAAAAATATTTACTTTTATTGAATTTTTATTGGTTAAAATTAATGGAGAAAAAATAATCATAAAAACTATGTATTTATTAGATGTTTTATTAATATGTGTGGAAAAATCTAAACTATGTAATATAATGAAATAGATGGAGTGGTATTTAGTATAATTTATATTGGTCAACGTACTTGATTTTAATTAACCTATAAGTAGACAGTAGTTATAGTATAGTATATAAAATTTAGTGTTAATGAGAGTAATAACATTTTACAAAAAAAAGAGTAATAACAAAAAGACAATAACCATGAAATCAAGAGGTTGAGGAGAACAAACTGATGATTAATTCTTCTATATTTTTATTTGTGATGTCTTCCTTTACCTTCTTGGCTGATTTAAATCCATGAATATTCCCTATCCTCATTTCTCCGAGATTTTTCATCTTGAATTCACGCCACCCTCCATAAACATGGTAAGCGGTATATTAGTATTACCAAAAATGTACAAAATTAATTGCGAAACAAATTTTTGACCAACAATTAAGGTATTTTATAGTGATATAGATCTTAACGTAGGTAAAATATAATTTAGGAAACATGTAATAATTAAACTTTACCATCATCTTAAGTAAAAAAAATATATCAAATTTATGAGAAGTTTCCTTTTTTATAAAATGATATCAAATTTTCTTCGCAAAATCACGTTTCTTGAACAATACCTCAAATTTAAATATTGATTACGGTCAATTTAAAATTCATACAACCGGAAATGTCTTAACCGGTTCGTTAAAAAGGTGAACCGTATTCATTTCTAAATCGTTGTGTTCAAGCCATATCATAAGCATTCAAACCTACATTGAAATTTGTGTTCTTAGAATTACGCATACTAAGAACACATACTAAGAACATATAGGGTAAAAATAACTCATCTTATCATTTTCACAAATTCATATTCAAACAGTAATTAAAAAGTGCTAAAGACACAATACAGACACAACCTTAAATGTTATATGATTGGATGAGTTTTGCAGAAGCCTCAACACTCATCGTTTGCAGACAACATACATACACAACCTTATAATGTACATGATTAAAATGCATCATGAATGAATGAGTTTTGCTGACTGTAATGTTCATATGGGCTCTTAGAGTTAAAGAATTTTAAAATAAAGGTCTAAGAACATTACATCCCTTAACGTTTGAATAAACTCATAAACATATATGATGGAATGTGTTTTGCGGATAACTTTCCAAACATTAAGTAAAATGGAGCCTTATACACATCGATGAATACACATCGATGAATCATGGTTTGTTATTCATAAATTGACATATTTTTAAGTCTTGGCAGACAGATGAGTATAATCATAATTAAAATGCTACTTAATCGTTATATCATAGAGAGAGCATACGTATAGTTTTAATTATTATTAATAATTTGTATAACCAATGGCATTCCTCGTAAATAGTCTAGTAATAGATGTCTTGTTAGTTAAGTATTGTGAAAGAGCCTATGGTAGTGACACCTAAGCAAAATGACATTTTTGTGAATATATTACACATTTAAGGTTATTCTTTAAAAATGTTTCCCTATTAATATATAAGAGATTAAGAGAAAAACCTTAGGATTTTGTCTACACGGACCATAACATAAGGGACATCCTTATCAATTATTAGGTTAGGGATGTGACACTTTGGGTATTCAATGAAGCCGTAAGGCCCAGGCCCACTTTGAAACTTCCTTGAGACCCGACTTCGGTGGTTCCCTCTGTTTTCTCCTTCTCCTCAGGCAATGCCTAAGTAGAATCGGACTTTAATCTGAAATGGGCCAAGTGACTAAAAATTAATCTCCAACATACTAAAAAATCTACATAGACCAAAGATAATAAAATTATGATTTTACCCTTAATGAAAAGGTAACATGAACCATTGGATCAACACATCTATGTTTTAATCTTGATCACACAATTTCACATATCTCTCATTTTCTCTCTTTCTATTTGTTTAATCTCAATCACTCACAACCACTCACAACCACACAATCTTTCTTATCTTATTCTCTCATTCGGCTAGATATAACTAGTATAACTCGTACAACTAACATATTAAAAATTGTATAACTAATATATGAATTTTATAATCTGCACATGAAATAAACAAATAAATATTCTAATTGGTATATGATGACAAAATTTCATCTATTTTCCTTAAGGTTTTTCAATTTCTATTAAATTATTACATTACACTCTTAATTTTTACATTATATATTTTATATTTTAAGGTATTAACTATATGAGTCATATTATTATGATAAAAAAATATTGAACATATTTTTACAAAGCTATGATGTGATAATATTGGTACGACCCCTAAAACTAGACATATAAACAATTGATATATTTTTTTATTATATATTAGACGAGTATTACTGGTACAACTGGTATAACTTTGAGATTTCAGAAATTAACAAAACCAATTTGGTATTCCATAGAAGAAAACAATCAAATATCTCAACTGATATGTACTCAGAAAGTTTCTTTAATTTAATTTGAAGTTTTGAAAAAAAAAAAATTAAATTATCACAAAACTTTATAAGTTTACATGATCTACCTTATACATTTAAGGTTTGTTAACTCGTTTGTCCACATAATTTTTGGAAAACATACATGAAATATATTTTTACAAAACTAATTATTTCATTGTAACTGGGCAAATACATGTAAACATAAATAAGTGGTACAACTGAGGTAAATATATTTATTATGTGGTACAACTAATATTTTTTATTTCACTGTCAAAGTATAACTATGCACAAATTGATACAACTCAAAAACGAGTACAACTATGTACAGTCGGTACAACTAGAAAACTGATACAACTACTTGTTATTTTAATATTATTTTAAATGTGGTTCACGTTTTAAATGTGTATCATATTTTAACAATTATGATTGAACACTAATGTCGAGTAGTTATATTAGTTGTATCATTCTTAAATATTATTACTTAGTTGAATATGTTGTACTAGTTATACTAAAATACATGTATATTTAAACTAAACACAATTATCACTTACAAAATATAAGTTTCAAAAGGAAAATAAGTTTAACATCAAAAGAAACATAAGTTTTAATACTAAAAAGAACATAAGTTTTAATACTAAAAATAACATAAGTTTATAACAAACATAATTTTCCAAAAGTAACCCCCAAAAACTATCTATTTTACATGAAATAATACCTTAGTTGTCATCATGCTCCCTCTTTATTCTTCTTACTGGTGACTCGTGCTTTTGGAGCACGGTTGAAGATTTTTCTGGTTTTGCATCAACTTTTTTGGCGTCAAGAGCAAAAACGATGAAATTGTTTTTTTTTGAAAATTGTACAACTAGTATAACTAGTACAATTTGTAAACAAATCATTATCAAAATCAAATATTATTAAAAATATACAATTCATGTATTTGACACATGCATGAAGAGAGGAAAGATTACCAACATATCTTATTGGTTCTACATCATACTCTTTTCTATCATCTTCATATGCTGAAAATAAAATAAAAATCACTATATTAATTGCAAAGTTATGTGTTTTACTTGTACCAGTTATATTAGTTATACTTAATCTATTTATACTAGTTATACTCGTTTTAGTTATACTAGTTGTACTAAATCGAGTTGTACTAGTAATACTCTGCGTTCTTCTTTATCTTGAATCTTGTACGTAAAAGATGAAATTTGATTGTGGGTATGATATGATCGATTAAATATGACTATGGGTGTATCGATTTAGGATAAGAAAGAAAAAATCTGGTGGATGATTGAAGAATTTTTTTGATTTTGTTTTAGTGTGAAAGAACTATTGATGGAGAAGAAAGGGAGAAGAAAAAAAATGAGGGTTACTTGGATTGGGTTTCGGGTCGGGTTTCGGGTCTCGATCCGGGTCGGATTCTGGGTAGGATAGTAGTGGCATGAATTAGTAAATATATTGAATTCTTTAGGTTTTTAAGGTATTTTATCTAAATTTCTATTTAAAATTAAATGTTAAATAAAAAGAAAAATAGGTGGATCTATTTTAGATTTTTTTGTCCCCATTTGGTCCATTTTAGCATTTGATCCAGTAGAATCGGCCGAGCAAACTTTGAAAACCAGAGAAAACCCTAAAAATGGAAACCGATCAAACCGTTCTTTGCCAATTGCTTTCCGTTGACCTCAACGATTATTGCTACAAAGTTTGTTCTCGCTGCGAGAGAGTTCTTCCTGGAGATACTAACAATGGCGTTTACTCTTCTTCTTCTTCGTCCTCGTTATGCAAATTCTGCAAATCAAACGAACCCAAATTGCTTTACCGTATCCTCGTACGAACCCAAATTGAGATTTAGTGTTTAGTGTTGTGTCCTAAGATTCCACAACTGTCAGAATGAGTTTTGTTATTATTCCCACATATCTGAATCTGTGTTTGTTAATCTAGCAGATATCGGTAGTAACAGATACATCAGTTAAAACTGTCGTCTGTTTTAATAGAGCTGCGACTGTTCTCTTCGGTTGCTCAGCTGATGAATTCTTCCACTTCACCAAACTCAATCCTAAAGCTGGTAGTTTTCTATTACATAAGCCTCTAATTTAAGTTCTTGAGATGGTTCTTTTGATGAGGTTGTTGTTTCCCATTGCAGCATCTATGGTTAATCAAGTCTTTGATGGAGAAATGCTTCGGATGACGTTGACTCGGCCTAAGAACCTTAATGCGCAACACATGAGAGTGACTTCTATTGTTCCCCTAAGATCAGGGTTTCAGCCAGCTATTGTTACATTGAGACAGCTCTGCTGCACACAGAGTGCTTCTTAGGGGATTTTTCTACAACAAATCATAGTTTCTAATGTTGGAGTCAAACATTATGTGGAGGCCTACAACAATCACAAACCGTAGAACTAGTTTACAATTGATTTGTTCTCGGTGATATAGTCTGATTCTTTGTTAAAAGTTCTATTTGGATTTTCATAAATGAGTGACGGTTTACTAACTTTTGTTCTTGTAAGATTAATGTTATCACGTTTCTTGTATCTTCTTGAAGCTCTAGATTGTGTGAAAAGCTCAAGACTCTCGAGATAGTGAATCGCTATGACAAGCTCCTTCCCTGGTCGAAGAGACGTAGGTTCCAACACATTGATAGATACATACTCGTAGAACTGTATGTTCTTTATCTCCAGTTGTTTTCTGCTTTTTCTCGTTTCTTTGTTGTTAGTGTTAATAAGCTAGAGGAAGAAGACGATAGCTAACAATCTTTTGTATTCATCTTCTGTGAAATGAGTAGTGTGGTATTTATATAGTGAATGTCTCTTGTTAAGCCAGACATAACAATTGTAATATTCCCTTTCAAGATGCCAAGTATTGAAATTTCATAGCCATCTTGCTAACCACAGAGTAAAACTGAGGAGAAAACAAAGTTTTTGTAAACATATTGGCTATTTGACTATTCATGCGAGCATAGAGATTTTGATGTAACCAACTTCCATTCGTTCAAGAACTTGATGACAATTTAGCTTGAAGTAGTGACTAGCGAGTCTAGAGAGAGCAAAACTGTGGACAGAGAAGTCACCAAAGTATCATCAGAAGATCAAGAAAGTTCAAATTGTTTATTACCTCTCCAAGAATCGTCAACTCAAGCATCCTGATTTAATTATAGTCTTGACTTCTTCTTCAAACGGCTTAGCCCTTAGAGGTAATCAATGCTTTTGCACTATTCAAGATTTTGTGTAGGAATCTTGAGGACCTTTTGCTTGCTGATGTTATAGAGAGGCTTATTGTTCTTAGAGGTAGAGGCATGGCTTCATCGGATTCTTGGTCTAGTAAAAGGCATAGACTTTTCTTTCATGTATAGTATTTAACAATTGTTCAGAGTTTACTGTTTCTTGATTTAATCTGCAAAGCTATAGGAATGGTTATGTTTGATGTGGGAACCGAAATTCACACTGTCAATTTCCATAAGTTAAGGAAATCCAAGAGAACCTACTTTCCCAGAGGTCACAGGTTATCTGCGTAAACACACAAAAACGAAGAAGACAGAGATAATAGAATATCGATAGTAAGTCGCACATAGGCGTTTTATTGATCGATAAGAACAAAGGTACAAGATTTTTTGAAGAATAAAACGAGTAAAATCTAGCTAACAAAGAAAATCTCAGAACAAAGATGGAGAAGAATCTAAGTAAAGTTTCGAGTGTGCAGCCGCCTATATTCTAAGTTCTTTTTAGTTAGCACAGTTATTCTAGGTCCAAAATCTCTGGACCCCTTGCTTTTAGTTTTAGCTCCCCTTATATTTTTTTGCCCCTAGATCGAGTTTATCGCTTCGTTGAGACACTTCCTTTTCATTTCGATCTTCATCATTATCTTGGAAACTTGACATTTATCTTCCGATTTTGCGAGACTTATCTTCTTCTGTGAGTAAAGATACACGTCATAACTCCTTAACGGCCATCCGAAGTAGGGATCTGGCTCTCGCGTCCGTTGAGGGAGGTATGAGCGAGGTCCGGCTATTCCAGGGTGACGCGCCTCCATGTCCACGAGCCGAGGAAGCCCGGCTTTCTGCGCGCAAAGAAGAGTTTAGGGTTGCTGAGGGTGATTTCGACACGATCCTTGGCAGTCCGAGATTCGATAGCCCCCTTCCGCCTTGCTTGAGTGATGCAGGAGGTAAAGGTTCCGTGGTCTTCTAAGGTGCAGCCCCAAGCTCGGATGAGGTGATGGTCGAAGGTGAGGTTACATGAACCGATGTTGAGTGTGGTTGCACTCTCGTATGAGACTTTTTATCATTTTTATGTTTTCGTTTATGTTTGGATCGGCCAAGTGTGACCTTATTTTTATTTTGGGACTTGCCGCGTGTGGCTTTGAATTCCTGCCGCTTTGCTGATTTTGCATGAATGGACCAATCTTTTTGTTGAAAAGATTTGAGATTTAAGAGTGTGTCGAGAAGTTGGGTGTAGAGGGAAACTTATGAGTTGTCATCTCATAACCTAACTCTTCTTTGTAGATCGTTCAATTTGTTGCTCGTTCGAGATGTGCGAAAGATTTTCGCGAGCGTTTAGAAGTGAACGAAGAGCCATGCTTTTAGGATCTCTTATCTTTTGATATTCATGTCTTGAGACGTTAGAGACCAGTGTGTTGGATTTAGGGCAACACCTAGGTTTACTCTAGGTTAAGGCTTTGTGATGACTAATCGGCTTCCATTTTGTGATTTCAACTTGATTTCGTTCCGCTTTAAAGTCCGCGACATGTTGTCGGCTTATACGACTTGTATGGTCGGAATCGGGCATCTCTTCGAGGATAATTTTTAAGTCTCACGAAAGTGTTGACCAAAAATTATGGATTTCTTTTATAGCGATATAATCCTTGTGTCGGATGTATGAGAGCTATCCTTGCAAGATAACTTAGTCTGTTTAGGACGTTGTGAGTTCGTTGTGATCAGTAACAAACTTATTGGTAGATATTATCATTTTTGAGCTTTCGAGAAAGACATGTGTTTGAGAGTGTGTATGTGTTTTATAGTCGCAGATGGACTCCTTTTTGGGGTAATGGTTTTGTTCGAAGGGTTCCTCGTGCGTTGGCGACGTCTCGCCAAGTCGAGGGTTCAATTTTTCTTATGTTGCGGAAGGCCGTCGTTCTTTACATCGGTTTTTGGGCGAAGTAAATTACTAGATTTGACGATTTGATGATAAAAGAATTTTGGGAGAAGAACTCGCGTTTTCGTTTTAGAATTTTTTTTTCAAAAATATCAAGTACATGAGTGGCTATTTTGAATATTTTTGGGAGTATACGAGTATACGTATATGTACCCACTCCCCCCCCCCCCCCCCCCCCCCTTTTAGAGAGGGGAGACAGCTGAACTCATCTTGCGACGAATTGCCTACGTACCCGTTGCTGGGATCAAGCTATCTCGTAGTTCAGTTTTAAGCGAATTTCTTAGTGATGGTATTTTTTAGGTGCATCGCGTTCCAGGTTCTAGGAACCTTGACGTCCTGCATGTTTGCGATTTCGTAAGCGCCTGGTCGCATTACTTTTATGACTTTGTATGGTCCTTCCCAGTTTGCTCAGAGTTTCCCTGCGTTTTGCTCGGCGGTGTTCTGAAATTTTTTTCGTAGGACTAAGTCTCCTTATTTGAATCTACGGTTGCGTACGCTGGAGTTGTAGTACTTTGCGCCCGCCAGCTGATAGTTCTGAATACGTATAAGGGCCTGGTCCCGATGTTTGTTGATTAGATTGAGATCCTCGAGCAACATTAGATTGTTTGAATCCTCTTGTTGTGGGAGAAATCTTATGGGTACTCCGGGAAATTTGACTTCCGCCGAGATCATACATTCTGCTCGTATACGAGGGCGAATGGAGTTTCCCCGGTCGTGCGTCTCGGAGTTGTGCGGTGCGACCATAAGACTCCTTCGAGTTCTACGGCCCACCTACCCTTTTTGGCGTCCAAACGTTTTTTAAGTCCATCAAGGATGGTCTTATTAGTAGTTTCGGCTTGGCCGTTGCATTGCGAATATCTAGGGGTTGATTTGGTCAGTCATATCTTCCACTTTTCGCAGAAGGCCTCGAATCTGGTCTAAATAAATTGAGATCCATTGTCCATTACGATTTCGTACGGAACCCCATGGCTGCAGAGGATGTTTCTCCATACAAGCTTCCGACCTGGGCGTCCTTAATGCTTGCGTAGGTGTCTGCTTCCACCCATTTCGAGAAAAAATCCATTAAGACCAGCATGAAGCGTTTTTGCTTTGACTTATGCATAGAACCGACTATGTCCATCGACCACCGCATGAATGGATACGGTGCCGATATAGATGAGAGAACCTCTTCCGGTTGATGGATAGTAGGGGCGTGCCTCTTGCACTTTTCGCATTTTCGCGCAAAATTCTCGCAATCTTTGATCATTGTTGGCCAGTAGTGTCTGTGGCGTTTGATTTTGACTGTGAGGGACCTTCCACCAGAGTGATTTTCGCAAGATCTAGAGTGGACCTTTTCCATTATCCCTCGTGCTTTCCTTCCTTCTACGCAGGTCATGAACGGCCTAGAAAGACTCAACTTTTAGAGTTCTCCGTCTACCAAGACGTATCGTGCGGATTGGGTTTTAACCTTTCGGGCTGCCCAGTTGTCTGTTAGGAGTTTCCTGTCGGTGATGTACACAAGGATTGTCTCTGTCCAAGGTTTGTCGAATCCATACTCGGATTGGTCGTAGTCTCGTGTTTCCTGGATATCGACTTCGGCCTCGCCGTCGGGTGAATCGATCAGGTTTATGACGATGGGCGGTCCGATGCTAGGATACTCTATGAATTCCACGGGGATTACCCTTCTTAGACCTTGATCCGAGCTGGACGCAAGCGTGGCCATGCATCTGCCTGGGCGTTTTCTGCGTGACGGATTCGTGTCAGAGCGAATTGATCAAAGATTTCGGTTAGGTCCTAGACAACCTTCAAGTAGGCGTCCATTCTTTCATCTCTTGCCTCGTATTCTCCGCTGTACTGATTTTGTACCAGCTGCGAGTCGCAGTACGCGTGGATGTTGCGTATTTTCAGGCCGCGAGCCAGTCATAGGCCAGAAATGAGAGCTTTGTACTCAGCTTCGTTATTGGAAGCCTGGAAAATCACTGAAAATGATTGTTCCAGTACTTCCCCTGTTGGTGAAGTTAGTCGGATTTCGACCCCAGAGCCCTGTTTGGACAAAGATCCATCGACGTGGAGCGTCCAGGTTGAGTCCGGCTCTTGGTTTGTCGTGCAACCTGCGGGAAGTTCTACCAAGAAGTCAGCGAGCACATGCGATTTTGCGCAAGATTTCGCTCGATACTCGATATCGTATTTGCTTAGCTCGACTGCCCACTTTGCTAACCTTGCAGACTTACTGGGGCTATGCAAGATTATCCACAGCGGAAATGATGTGAGTACCACGATCGTATGAGATTGTAAATAAGGACTCAGTTTTCGGGCTGACATTGCGACTGCAAGTGCCTTTATATTATTTAATCTAGCTTGATCTGAAACTCAAGTGTATTGTATGAGATATCGAGTCTCTGTGGATACGATCCTTAACTACTGCAACCGATCTCTTATTTCAGAGAGTTTCTCTTGGGGTAATTTGAGCATATTAAATTTTGCGCCGTTTCTGGGAACTCTGATCACCATTAGATTAGGTGTAGGATTTTGTCTAGTTTTTTATTTATTTTTAGTTTACTTACATAAACATTTTCTTACGTTTCAAGTACATACATCTCGGTACCAGGAAGCAATGAGAAGAATTATTTTTTTTGGTTTTTCAAATAATGAGCCTGCTGATTCACGCACGATATGTAAGTCTACGAGGGAATTATTGATGGACACCCTCCAAGAAGCAACGATCGATATCGTAGAGACACAAGGTGCATTCAACATCAACACCTCGTTGTCGATCGGCACTACTTGCAAAAAGACAGAGAAGGTTGAAGTACTCATACTGAGTTTTGATGAGAATGGGATTTTATGAGAGGAAGAAGGTCACACTAGCAACCATGCTGGACAACTGATTTTTATGCAAGGGGCTGCAAATCCTAATGCTACTACTGTTTCTGTGAATGTTGGGACTGAACAGCAGAGGGCAATTAGAGACTACAATTGGCTTGAGGATTTCTATGCCAACATGTTTGTGATTCATCATTTTGTACCCCAAAGGAATATCCTTGAGCTAAATCTGGTATATATCCCTCTTGTGGGTCAACATCCCTTTCATGGTCTACCGCATGAAGATCCTATTGACCACCTCGAAACATTCAAAGATTTAGCATCAACCATTAAGTGTAATGGAGTCTCTGAAGACTACTTCTTCTGGAAATTCTTTCCTCTCTTTCTGGAAACACAACCTGCTGGTTTAAGAAGTTGCCACCATGATCTCGCTCTACCTGGAATGACATCACAATGGCCTTCCTCATAACTTTCTCTATGATGATGCAACAAATCTAGAGATCGAGATGGAATCTATTCTGAGATATGAACATATTGTCGATTCCATTATGGTAGAGGGTGATGAACAACTTGGATCTGGAGAACTGAGCGGAGCAGACAAAGTTGATATTAGTGATCCGACCTCAGTGTCAATCGACACAAACACCTGTTATCAATTGAGACCTCTTGAAATCCTGAAAAATTAAGTTATCCTCGTTACATTGCAGACTCAAAACTGAAGAGATCCGATGTATCAAGTTGTAATCTTGTCTTAGATGTAGACAGAGAAATCACCATGGAATATTTCTTGGAGCTAGAGGATGGAGCAATCTTGAATATTTGGATTTTGATAAATAGATCACTATGGAAGATTTATTGGAGCTAGATGATTTCTTGGAGCTAGATGATGAAGCAAAAACCTGAAAATTTCGGTTAGAACTATGAGATGAAGCTTGATGACGATAAGCAGACTTCAGGAAAAGATCTGGAAACTTCACGAAAGACAAGCATTGATTGACACAACCCACCTGATATCATTGACACCCATCATTAGGCGAGCTGCCAGAATACACAGTTGAGCTGGAACTAGTTGAGCAGACAATGTACAAGTCCGAATTCTCACACCTTTCCGCCCATAACGTTTGCGACCACATATTTGAGCAAAAGAAGCTGCTGGGTTTCACATGACCATGTGAAGCTTGTTGTTCCCAACGCTGTATCTGAAGTTGAATTTCCTATCCCACTAGATAGAAGTGTGCATCTAGATTCTTGAATTTGGGTAGTTGATGATCCTTTCCATGCAGTAGTTTCTGAGACATGATTAAGGTATAAAAGCAACATCAACCGAGGTCCATCTCTAGCAGTATCAGAGCAGAATTTATATAGTGTTGAAATCTTTTTGATGGAGGCACCACCATGAGATCAGACAAGTCTGGGGGAAAGAAGAGGAAGAGTTGGAAGAAGAGAAAAAGGAGCAAGGGTGGTCCTCAATTGTCATTGATTACTCACTTCTCAGATGGTGTTAGGAAATACAGAGTATGCAATAAATGCTTCTCCCATCTATTTGCAAAGCTTAGAGCACTCTTTATTGTTGAGATGATAGATAAAGGAGAAAATTATGTGAAGGCTTTCACCAAAAAGTGTGATGAAGCTGAAGAGAGTAGACATTAACAATTGTTTTGGAGAAAGTTCTCCTTCTTATTTGGACTGAATCAGATCTCCAGAAGTCAAGTTAATGACTGAAAAATAAGCAGGCAACCAACTGTTAGGTATAAAAAAAATCCGAGGTTCAAGAGTTAAGGACCAGCATCGATCCATGGCTGGCCAGCGTCAGTCGACACCAACTACCAAGCATTGACCGACACTTAGCTGCGTCACCTCAACGCTCATTGCAGGAAGCAGGTGGACTCAGGAAACCTTGTTAAATTTTTGTTTATGATTTATTTTCTTCGCCACTCTCAGACTGTATAATACTGGGGACATTGTTTTTTAAGTCTGATGGAGGTAGTTAGTGATGTTGTGATTACTTTGAGTTTTATGGTTTTATTAAAAAAAAATTTGAGTCAAGAAGGGGATTGTAAACTTTTTTAGTTTTAATTATTATCTAACCACTCTAAAGCATCATTCTTAGATTTACTGAATGCATAGTGTACTATAGATACCAAAGTGGATCATTTGCTGGTCATATCCATGCTTGATGAAAATGTTTGAAGAAGCCGAAGTTGACCTCCAACCTTAATCAACTTAACCGCTAGTTTTGGGGCTTCGTATACACTGGATCAAATTCCTATTTCAGGTACGAAAGGTAAAAGTCTGTGTGTTTTTGGTTTCCATCTCTCCTCTCTTCGGCATCTAGAAAAAGAAAGAAAAGAAAAAATTGTGATGATTTCCTAAAAGATGCAAAGGAGTAGGAATATTTCCTATGACCCCATTATCCTAATTAGAAAGAAATGATCACACATATTTGAAAGTGAGGGGTAGGTACATTACCTACGGCCACATTATTCACCTACACTTTTTCAAAAGAAACAAAAAAGAAGATGAACAAGACATACTGCATCTATGTCACTGATTCATTGGATTAATAAAAAGAAAAAAGAAGAAAAATATCCTTAGAAGAGATAATTAGGGAGAAAAGAAACCAGAATAAGACTACATGTGTACTCAGATACCTGTTGGGGTAAGAGTCCACGTGTCCTTTGATCGTTACTCCCAAGATTTAGCCTTCAAATTATTTGCAGAAATGAGGTCAGTAGAGGGGTTAGGTAGACATTATTAGCTAAGTTGTTGGCTATATGGATTTGGTTGCTATGCTAGGATAGAGTATATAAAGTATCTCTAAAGTTGGCATTGATTCGATGTGGCTGCAACAATGCATATGTGATAGTAGTGAGTTAAAAAAATTGTGAGTCCTTGTGATTTCAAACCTCTTTTACAAATTGTGATATTCTTTGATTGAGGACAAGCAAAAAGTTAGTTTGGGGGAGTTGATATACCATGGATTTTACCACTTTTAGGCCATGGTATAAGACCTTTTAAGAGTATATTATATGTGTTTGGATTCTATTTTAGAGTGTTTTCAGGTTTATGTATGTTTTGGAGAATTTGGATATTATGTATCTTTTTGTGATGAAAAGCTGTGAAGATAAGTCAAAAGTTTAGCTATAAATGGAGACCTTCCCACGGTGAGATTGAGCTCATCTTTTGAGAAACGATACATCTTTGAGTAGATTTCCATTTCCACCAGTTTGAGGTCAAGCTAACGGTTAGATCTAAAGTTATTCCTGTTTTACTGAAGAGTGGTATGTTTGCCTCGCGAGAGGAAGCTGGCGAGGTTGAGAAGGAGTGTCGATCGACACAGAACTAGTGGTGTCGATCGACACTGATTCTAGAAGATGGTCCGAGTGTATTTCAAGACCGACTAAGGTCAAGAAGTCACCACAAGTTTCCAGAATGCCCCTGGCCTACTAAATACCTAGTTTTTATAGTTTTCTAAGCCATTGTTGACGGCTACGCTTTCTTCACAATCTTTTATTCACTTTTTAGTTTTGGAGAGAAGATAGATTCTCCTTCAGAAATTGATCGAAACTCCTTTGGTTTTATCATTTATTTATTTATCTATTATTTATTTTGACAATGATTTGTGTTATTGCTTTCATGTCTTAGTAATCAACTTGGTACATTTAGGAATTTCATCATCTTAATGTCAAACTGATAATCATAGGATTTCTAGGGTTGGTTAATGATTTATACACCAGGGTAGTTTGTAATACTAGGATCTAGAGTAGTTGGAAAAGCATGAGAATGCGACTGATTATTTGAACCAATAATCATAGGACAATTGGGAGGCAAGAGAGTGCAACTAATTAACGGAAGCCGAACTATGCCGAATTGGATACCTATACGCATACGAAATTTGTCTAGGGTTTAGTTGAACATTATCGATCTGTATGTTAATGCTTGTCTAAAGAAGTTTTGATCGACACTCAACCATTGGTATCGATCAACAATCTTCCTGAATTCACATACGAGAGTTCTAATCACATGATTTGGAAATTTGATTAGTAATTGCATTCAAAGGCTGGATTACTTTCTTTTTGATTTGAAATTTTAAAATTAAGCCTAAATAAACTCTTAGCATCCTTGATTTGTCTTTTGAATCTCTCGATTGATAAAATCCTTAGATCTAGCTCTTCTTCCATATCGTTTACAAATATTGTCTCTATTTATTGCTTTGTTTACTGTTTTATTATAGTTTGCCTAGCTTGATCTGAAACCCAAGTCTATTTTGTGAAAGATAAAGTCTTTGTGGATTTGATCCTAAAGTACTATATCGAACCTCTTATTTGAGAGAGTAGCTTGAACGTTAATTTGAGAATATCAGTAGGTTCATTACCTGAAATTAATTCTGCTGAGTTAGGCTGTTAGATAAACACGAGAGATGGTCCAAATAAACTTAATGAACATATCGATTTGGACGTTAATGTTTACAAATGGAAGCATCAATTGACACCCACTATATAGTATCGATCGACGCTCGCTCCTTGTTTGCATGCGAAGGCTGGAACAAAAACTTAGTCATCTGATCATACTCGCATCAAGAACTGTATATCTTACTATTGTATTCGAGTTCGAGGACGTTTTATTATACATCCTTAGCATTTATATATCATAATTATATTGGCTGAAACACTAAATCTAGCTATTTTATCATGTCGTTTACAAACTAACTGCTCTACTTGTTGTCTACTATTTAGTACTTTATTAATATCTGCTTAGCTTAATCTTAATATAAATAATCTATTGTGTGCCCACACTCCGTGTGGATTTGATCCCTAAATAATTTAACTGATCTCTAATTTTAGAGAAAAAGTTGATTTAAGGTAATTTGAGGGATATCATTAGGCGAAGGAAACTTGGAGTAGCCAAACTTGTGTATGAAAGTAGGTACAAGGCCGAAACTGTTATTCTGTAACATCCTTGCTTCAGGCGAATGGGTTATATATAATTGAGTCTAAAGTACCTTCAAGCTGTTCATGAGGAGTTCAAACCAAGTTTTCAAGGCATTTTTTAAAAAAATATTGAGATTGAAAAGGTACCCTTTTTGTTTTTGTGGCGGCAACATTCTCCATTTGATTGTAAATCTGGACAAGTAAGAGAGCACTGACTGATGTTGATTGGACATTGTAAAGATATAAGTAAAAGCTGAGAGAACTGGAAGCAAAACAATATTTATGCTATCAAGTGATATGAGATTAGATGAAGTGGACTGAAGATGTAATTTCCTAAGGTGTTTTGTACTAGCTTGTGATGTATCACAGGAGGTAGTTCAAGATTTATGTCAAGACGTTGAGTTGTGAAGTTGCTTACAAGGATTTTATCTATTGTGATTGCATGTGTAAGTGAAGCTTGGAAAAGGAAAGAGAATATCTTGTTGAAGACAGATGACGTTTTGCATTAGGCTAAATGGTATTGTTTGGGGAGAATGTTACTTGCAAAGGAATAGGAAGTTTCCTTACATGGAAATGGAAGTTTGTTAAATTTCATTTAATGAACTTGGAGACCAAGTTTATGGTTTATTATATAAGGAGGGACGTGTCTTATGACAAGACAAGCACCCAGAGATTAATGTGAGAGAAAGTTTTTTATTGTGCGTTTTTTGTTGTGTGATTGTTGAATGTTGACCTACGGTATGACGTAGTGTCTGATGGAGTGTTTCGTTGTCTTGGTGTTGTGACATTGGTGTTGAAATTTCGTGTGGCGGAGTTTTCCGTTCTGTTGTGGTGGTCAAGTGGTGTGTTGGTGTTGATGTGTTCATTAGTATCCATGTTGTGCGTTAGGTGTTGAAGTACTCGGTGACGTATATGGTGAAGTACTTGGTGACGTACCTTCAGAGACTTGGAGGTTGAAGTCTAGACTTAGGGGGAGTTTAGCTCAGGGTTAGATTATCCTTATAAAGTCTGAACTGTAGTGCAGTTTAGATCAAGGTTAGTTTACTTTGACTAGTTCATGCTTGTATTATGCATTTGCGAATTGGTTGTAATTTGCTTTATTATTCTAGTGGATTTGAATTCTGGAAAAGGTCTCGGAGTGTAGGAAACCAACCCGTTAACAAACTATGTGTACCATTTACTTTTTGCTATATATTTCTTGACTCATCCGCACTTACAATTAGTATCAGAGCGGGTTCTCGATAGAGATTTAGTTTAGTTTTGAGTTGATCGAAGGTGAGTTCAGAACTGCAACAGGAAGTACGGCTGAGTTTGGAAATTGGTCTTGATGGAGGTATATCGAGAAGGGACGTCTATGACAAACCCACCAAGGCTTGATTCTTCTAATTATGGATATTGGAAGGTTCGTGTGGAAGTTTTTATTAGTTGTCTTGATGAGGATTGTTGGAGTTCAATTGAGGCTGATTGGAGTCCTCCTTTGATGCTTAAGATGAGATGGTTGAAGTTCTAAAGCCGAGAGATAAGTTGACTATTGCAGAGAAGAAGGCTTCAAGCTGCAATTCTATGGCGAAGACGGCGATTTAAAATGCTATTGCTGCAAGCTATTTCAAGCTGATTTATCAATGTGTGTCAGCTCAGAAGGCGTGGAAGACATTGGAGAACATGTTTGAAGGTACTACAAGTGTCAAGCAAACTAAGCTAGATATGTTAGCATCTAGATTTGAGAATCTAAAGATGGATGAAGAAGAAATTGTGGCTTAGTTTAGTGCTAAGTTGTGTGTCATATCTAATGAGTTTTTTTGTGCTTTGGAAGCAGTAGAAAGAGAAGAAGATGGTGAAAAAGCTCAAGAGATCGCTGCCGTTGAAGTTTGAGTCAAAGATTTCTGCGGTTGAAGAAGCTCATAATCTGGATGAGATGGCTTTTGATGAGCTTGTTGGGATTCCTCAAGATTTTGAGTTGAGCAAGGCATATGGAGATCAAGATAAGGATACAGATAAGAAGAAAGAAGATCCTTATAGGATTGCTTTAAAGGGTTCATCTTCTGAAATTCCTATGGCAATGATTACGAGACAGTTTGCTAACTACCTGAAGCAACATTTAGGAAAGAAGGAGAATGGAAGAAGAGATGAATCAAGAGGTTCATCATTGAAGTTCAGTTCTTTGAGTGCAAAGGTTTTGGACATATTCGTCCTGACTGTGCAAATTATCATAAGCAAAATAAGAAGAGGAACAATAATGGTGAGAATCTGAGGAATTTTGTGGCATTCACTACTTTGGATTCTAGTTTTGAGAAGAAGTCTGCGGCGATATCTGCATCAAGGTCTGTGTCAAGATCTACACATGGAGGTGATGATATTGCTGGAAGTGATGATGGTGTTGAAAGTTTCAATTTTGGTAAGAACTACAAAACTTTGTATAAGCATTGGCTAAAATTGGTTGAGGAGAACTCAGTGTTGGCTAAGGAGAAAGTAAAGCTAGAAGTGCAAATTGGTGAAGCACTGAAGTATGCTTCAGAGAAAGAAGAAAAAGCAAGAGTTCAACTTGAAGAAACTCATAAAGGTCTGAGGATGCTTAATAGTGGTACGCATCAGTTGGATCATCTTCTTAGCATTGGGAAAATTGATCGGTAAGGTCTTCGATTCCAAGGTGAAACTTCTAAAGGTGGATATGTTTTTGTTTCTGCTGGAAGAACAAAGAATGTAGCAACGTGTGTTGGGGTCGAAAATTATCACGATGGAATCACTGCCTAAAAATTACCGCGGAAACGTTATCTCTCTTTCAAGTAAAAAGAAAACAAGAAACCATCGCATCCAAACTCTTGATCTCCCTACCCATCTTTCCTTTTATCAACGAATCAAACCGTACAGTCGTAGAAACAACCGCATCGCTTCCAAGTCTAGTCCCCCGTGGGAGACTAGACACGCAACGTCTAGTCACCCATAGGTGATTAGACTCTCCACAAAGTCTGGCCACCCATGGGGCGAACAAAGTCTAATAGCCCAGGGGAAACTAGACACGTACAACTTCCAGTCGCCCCATGGGCGACTAGACTCTCTGCAAGGTCTAGTAGCCCACATGCGACTAGAAACGTAGAACGTCCGATTGCCTAATGGGCGACTAGAACCTCGACAAAGTCTAGTCGCCCATGGGCGAATACACGGTACTCTCTTCATCACTCCTCCCTTGGATCTTGACTAGCTGTCTCTCGTTTCGTTTCGATTGGAGTTTCGTTGAATTTTTATGATAAAAATCACAAAGACTTATTTTCTCGTAAAACTACGAGTCAATTTTATAAAACGATAACAGTTAACTTAAACACCAATGTTATCTCGGCTATACGATTGGTTTATTACTTTGCGGAACCAGCATCGTATAAGAAAATGAAGTACGATTTCTCCGAAAGAAATCGTAAAAATCTTTAAAACTGCAGAACGGCACGAAAGGGTCTAAAATGCGATAAAGGCCCACTTACGATTTTAGAAGAGAATGAGCCTAATTACAATGAAAGTCTGCTGGATTTCTTCAGAAGATAAATGAAAAAGAAGATAATTGTCAAGTTTCTAGATAATTATTGAAAAATCGAGAAGATAAGGAAGATTACCGTGGAAGGATAAAATCGAATCAGTGGCGGAAAAGGAAAGACGACCAACTTCTGAAGGCATATATAAGATAAGTAAGGGAGAGGGACGCGAACGCACAAGAAATTCTTGGCAACTTAGCACTTAGAGCAGCTTAGGCAACTTTCAAATTTTGCTATCGAGCTGCGACTCAATTAGGTTTTCAAATCTTAGGTTGTTAGAACTAGGGAACTAGTCAACAGTTCTTGCGGCCGAGGCTTTTATCTGTTGTAAATGCTCATACGCAGATTCAAAATTATATTTTGTCTGTTTTTTCATAAGTTGACCACTTGTTGTTAGGCTCAGAAGAAATCCGAGACGTCAGAGAAAGTTAGGGTTTCTTAGCTTTCCTCCGATTACGCAAATCGACGGTGTGAATTTCGGTTCCACAATGTGTGCTATAATGCCCGTGGTGAAGAGTTCGACAGGGACTGCAATAGACGATAAAGCTACGACTGTTACAAGAACTGATCTGAAGGCTGCAACTTCTACAATGATTGCTGCACGGGCTGCTACAGCGATGCTGCAAGGGCTACATCGACTGCTACAAGGAAAAATCCAGAAGTGCAGAGTTCACCTCGGACGAGCTTTTGTACCTGTTTGTCATCATTGTGTTGGGTGGTTAGGCATATTAGGCCAACGTGTTTCAAGCTGTTGAGAGTGAATCATTAGATGGAGTTGGCATATTGTATGTGGTCTCATAGTCCGGTATGTTATTGTGGAGTTCAAGGTAATGTTCGGCGTGATGGTTTTGATTCTGGTCATGGAGCTAATCATGGTGGGATAAGGGTCAGGAATACGTGGTCTAGAAGATCTTGATAGTATGGAGATGGTGGAATGTGATTTTATCCTTAGAATGGAGGATGGCGATCATCTTCAAATTAATTTTTAACCATGATGTGACTCAAAGGGGGAGACTGAAGATGGAGCTTCATGCTTGAGTTGTTGAGTCACATGCATAGTAAAAAAGAGGGAGATTGAAGATGTAAATTCCTCAGTATTTTGTATTGTTCGTGATGTACTACATCAGGTAGTTCAAGACGTGTATCAAGACATATGTCAAGACATTGTGTTGTGAAGTTTTTTACAAGGAATTTATCTATTGTAATTTCACTTGTAAGTGGAGCTTGGAAAAGGAAAGAGAAAATCTTGTTGAAGACAAATGACGTTTTCCATTAAGTTTAATGGTATTGCTTGAAGAGGAAGTGATACTTGCAAATGAATAGGAAGTGTTACTTGCAAATGAATCGGAAGTTTCCTTACATTGAAATGGAATTTCATTAAAGTGCATTTAGTGAACTTGGAGACCAATTTTATGGTTTATTATATAAAGAGGAACATGCCTTATGAGAAGACAAACACCCAAAGATTAAAGTGAGATAGAGTTTTTCATTGTGTGATTGTTGATTGCTGAGTGTTGACCTAATTTCTAATGTAGTGTCTGATGAAGTGTTCTGTTGTCTTGGTGTTGTAATGTTGGTGTTAACGTTGCGTGCGGCGGAGTTGTCCGTTGTGTTGTGGGGATCAAGTGGTGCATTGGTGTTGACGTGTTCGTTGATATCCGTGTTGTGCGTTAGGTGTTGACATACCTTGTGAAGTACTTGGTGACGTACTTGGAAGTTGGAGTCTAGATTCAGGGGGAGTTTATCTCAGAGTTAGGTTATCCTAATAAGGTCTGAACTCTGAGGGAGTTTAACTCAAGGTTGGTTTACCTTGAAAAGTTCATGCTATAGAAAAGCAATGATTCAAGAGGTTTGTGCTTGTATTACGAGTTTCAGAAATGGTTGTAATTTTCTTTCTCATTCTATTGGATTCGAATTCTGGACGAGGTCCCGTAGAATAGGAGCTCGACTCATCCGCACTTACGTGGACAACTGTTAATGGTTAGTATGGTCAATTGTTATATTTGATTTTTTTAGTAATTCAATTGCCAATTTCTTTTTCACAATGTAACAAGTTACCATTTTTTATAAGAACATAAATATATAATGAATAAAGAAAAATGACTAGAATAGCATAGAAAAATTGTTATATTATTAGAATAGTATAAATCTATTGAAAATTACTAGAATTTTGATGGATCCCTAGTAAATTACAATAATGGCCCTTATTTGTTTTCAATTGGGAATATTTTTAATTAACAAATCCAAATCAATAATTTGTGTATCCACGTTATTAATTTTTGTGATCAAAAGACTTACGAAAATCAACCGTCGTCATAATTCCGGTGGTGAAAAAAAAACTTTCTCCTTTCTACGAAAATAAACCGTCGTCACAGCTTTCTCTATTCATTACACACAACTTTCTCTCTTCGTGAACCATTTAGTCATGAAAACAAAATGTTGCCGGAGTCTGATGTGGAGGAAGAGGAAGACATTAGACGTGGGAAAATAAAGTGTTATCGGGAGAGAGATGTTCAATTATCTCCAAATGAGTGTGCAGTAATGCAGCATGTGCTCCTTCAGCACGAGTTTTTTCTTATATTGGAGACAATGGAACGACGGGCATGAGGAGGAATTTTGAACCTTCAGTAGCAATATATGATCCTCTAGCACCAATTGATCTGGATAAATTGGATAAACTTATGGAACACGTTAGGAAACTTAAATTTACAAAACCTGGAGGTAAACTAACAGCTGACAAGGAGGGTGACTTCTATAGAATCCTCATCACTGAAAGACCGTGGCCAGACAGAGAATATGGATGGCTGTTTGATAATGTAAGTCTACATTACCACTGATTTATATGTTCTCTGCGGCGGAGTTATATATTATAAGGGGCTAACTTGTGATACTTTACCGCTGAGTTAAATATTATTTGATGACTGACTTAATATTCTTTGTATAGCATGTCGGTTTTTATATTAGACTCCTCATTGAAAGGTCCATGTGAGATCCCAGCCCATTTTGGTCCAATCGTATTGCCTTTATGGACCTTTGGTTCCTCTGTTTATGGATTCATGATTACGGGCAGTTCAAGATAAAACCAAAGATGATAAAATTCAAAGGCAATGGTTATGAAGACTTAGTAAACGGTAGGGTTCCCTTAGACGCTCAAACAAACTTGAAGTGGTTTAAAGTTGTTGATCACTTGTACGGAGTGCTTCAAGTTAAAGGTGATCATTGGGTGGCACTTCACGTGGATCTGCTGAAGGAGAAGATTGATTTCCACGATCCAATCATTGGACAGGTAACACCCCAAAGTGAGTAGTCAATTCTTAATGCATTTAAGCCGCTTACGCAAATTTTCGCTGCGTTGTTGAATGATGTTATTCATGCCAATCTCCGAAAACCTAGGAATAAGCAGTTTGCATTCCGAAGTATGAGAGGCAAATACATTCCACAAAACGTCTAAATTTGCGATTGTGGGGTGTATTTATTGAAGTCTGCCGAATTTCTAGCGCTTGGTGTAACTTTTGATGGGATAAAGGATACAAATATTCAATGTTTACGGGTCAAGATGGCAGAAGAGATCTTCGATGAAGTAGGAAATATGGATTGCTAAACAATATGTTTAACGGTTGAACCTTTTATTTTGGGGAAAATTGCATAGAAAACCTTGAAAGTGACACATACTGACACTTTAAACCTTGAATTTTTTCGACTATCACTTTAAACCTTCAAAGTGACATTTGTATCAGAAAAAACCTTCAACTTGGCTTACTTGTTCATCAAGTAAAAAGTTGACATGTCCAACAGGTAAAAATGATGTGTATGTTTTTTTCGGACAATAACAATTATTTAATTAATAAAATTAAGAAAAAATCAAATAAAAAGCACAAAATTCAAAAAAAAAATTCCAAATAGTTTTTTTTTAATTACATGATTTTTTAAACAGATTTATCATTGTTGACAATAACAATTTCAAAGATATCACTGATGATGATGTTGGTTTCTCACATAACTATTAACAATGACGTTTTTGACATATCTTTAACGATAATTTCCCATATCATCATTAAAAATGATGGTAGATATGTCAATAACGATGTTTTCGATAACCATCATTTAAAGCAATAAATATGTCAAGATTTTTTGAAATGATAGATAATGTCAAAGTTTTTAATGATGATGTGGGAAACTATCGTTACAGATATGTCAATAATAACACTATCATTAGAGATATGCTAAAAACGTCACAGTTAATGGTTATGTGATAAACCACCATCGTCATCAGTGATATGTTTGAATTTTTTATTGTCACGATGATATAGTTGTTTTATTTAAAATAATCTTGTAATTTAAAAGAGAATATTATGATTCTTTTTATTTTTTATTTTGTGATTTTTTCTTTAATTTTTTTTTTAATTTTTAATTTTTAATTTTTAATTTTTTTGTATTTTAGTTTAATCATTCTGATTTATTTTTATTTTTTTGAATTTCTATTTTAATTTTTTCATTTTACTTTTAATTTTTTGATTTTTTTATTTATTTATTTATAATTAAATAATTATTATTTTTCTAAAATAATTGACACAACATCACTTTTACCTGTTGGACATGTCAACTATTTACTTGATGAACAAGTAAGCCAAGTTGAAGGTTTTTTGTGATACAAATGGAAATATAAAGGTTTAAAGTGCTAGTTATAAAAGTTCAAGGTTTAAAGTGTCAGTGTGTGCCACTTTCAATGTTTTTATGCGATTTTCCCTTTTATTTTATATTTGGCTTAAATTATGGTATGTGTATATAACTAAGCCTCATCGTTTATATATCTCGGCCGTATCGTAGATTTGGAACTAAGCAAAACCTCAAACATACCCTAAAATTAGAATGTTTATATATCTCAGCCGTGTTGGTTCGATAACTCAGCCTTATTGCTTTATATAACTCAGTCGTACCTCAGACATACCCTAAAATCCAGTAAAGTAAAGGAAGTACGTTTAAAAAATTAAATTTAAGCTCCTCTTGTCAATTTTAAGTGAATATATAATCATCTGAATGTGTTAACATGTTAAGAATCGATCATAATCTTAGGTATATGTTGTCGTACAACTTCTTAGAAACCTTAAATGTAAATATAAGATTTGAGTCTAATTCATACAAATTAAACCACATACAACTGAATTTGTGTACTTTATTATTTTTCCTAGTGGTACCTACACTAAGTGAATCCTAAATCATAAATCCTAAACTCTAAGCCCTAAATAATTAACCTTAATCCCTAAATAATAAGTTAGCCGTCAACTAATAACAACTCAGACGTAAAGTGGACCTTAGTTTTGACATTTCTTATGCTGGGTGGGAATGTGTCAAAACCCTAAACCTATCATAACGTTCCATATTCTCGCGTCCTTTCTTGTTCTATATTTGCCTATATATATTTCCCTTTTCTTATACCATCCATCACCCATATCTTACTATCTAGAAAAACTTAATCTCATCCAAACCTAGTCCAATCGCATACGTTATGTCGGTTGTCCCTCATTGGTCGACAAGGTTAGGGTGCAATGTCAATGCTATACTAAGATCTGCATATCGGGATAACCTTCCTGTTCTAAACCCTGGTCCGAGTTCCTTGCCTGACAAAACCAGTACGACGTGGTTTAGATTTTTAAGTGGTCTATCGCAGGCGATCCCGCCGATTCTAGCAGAAGGATAGGTTCATGAGTGGCCGATATAACGCTCATTCCCGATCATTTTAGGGAACGCTGGTTTCTTATACTCGCTGTAAGGACCATTCCGATTATGTATCCATATTAGAGTTAAGTCAAACACTAAATTTTTGTTATCTTTGTTTTTTTTTGTAGCGAAAAAACATGTGGGATCCATGAACTTTAGGGGGGTGTCGACCAACACAATGGCTGGGTGTCGATCAACACTGAGCACGTGTATCAAAGTCACCTTAGTTAAGCTCATTTGACTCCATATAATCATGTTGGTCACCCCCTCTACCAGAATGGTGTTGACAAATTGTCTTGGATTTGTGTCTGGCCCTCTATGAAGTATTCCTTCTTTCCGTTTTCACAGTTTCATCAGTTTGAGCAACTTTAATATCCAGCTTCTCCACATGAGTATTCAAAGTTTTAAACTTCCCATTCAAATCAGTATACATGGCGTCCATCTTCTTGTCGAAGTCCACATATTTTTTCCGCTGAGTTTCAAGAAATTGTTTCAGCATTCCTTCTATTCTACTTTCTTAATTTACTACAAGAGGAGTTTGATAAGTAGAAGAACCAATCTTCCTTGTGGGAACCGAAATCCACACTGTCGGTTTCCGTAGACTTATGAAGTCAAGAAACCCTAACTTTCCCAGGAGATCCCGGATAATCTGCTTTAGGCCAAACGACACGCAACCAAAAAAACTTGAGAGAAAAAACTGACGATAAAAATATGATAAGAAAATTTCAAAAAAGAAAGAGGTTCTTATTCCGTAATTGCGTAAGATCTTGCGTACAATAAGGTAATGAGCCTTGGCTACAAAAGCTGTCGGAGAGATACTTAGTTCTAGCAACTTGACTACGAAAACCTAATCGAAACGCAACTCGATAACAAAACGTAAGTAAATGCCTATTGTTCTAAGTTTGCTTTGAATGCTAAAAAGTCGTCCTTGAGTCTCTCGTATTTTCTTCTCTTATATACTATTCAAGGCGGTTTAATGTTTCCTTTCTGCCCCTGTTCGAGTTTATCACTTCGAGAATATTCCCTTTTTATCTTGATCTTCCTCATTATCTTGGAAACTTGACATTTATCTTCCGATTTCGTGAGATATATCTTCTTCTGCAAGTAAATATATGCCCTCATAACATTGCTGGGCTCAATTTCGTATGAAATCGCAACTGGGTCTTTAGCCACTTTTTAGACCTCCTTGGGCTGTATTTTGACTTAAACATTTTTACGATTTCTTCGAAAGAATGTTTAATGATACAACATCGATTTAGCAAGGAAGTACACACTTCTCGTATAGTTTAGATAACTGTGGTTTTGAGTTAACCGTTGACGTTTATACGATAACCATGAACTTCATTCGGAAAAATGACTCTTCATAGTTTTTATCGTAAAGTTCCAACAGTAACTCCGATTGAGATGAACGAAGAGCATTTCGATCGAGATTTAAGAGAAAAGCCATGGGGTGTGGTATCAATCGCCATATGGCGACCTGGGTGCTGAATTTGGTGACCTTGGGTTTGTTTGGCGACTCTTACTTTTTTGTAATCATAAAATCTCAACGGAAAATCCAATTGAGACGAAACGAAAAGCATTTCTATAGCGACTCGAAGAAGAATACAAACAAGAGACACATGTTTCCATATGGCGACCCAGGATTGGAGATCCTAGGTAACCATATGGCAACTCAGACTGTGTGGGTCTAGGTCGCCATATGGCTACCCAGATTGTACGCGTTCAGGTCGCCATATGGTGACCCGTAACCTTGGTGCGCAGGTTGCCATATTGCAACCCGTACCATGTGTGTGCTTGTCACCATATGGTGACCATGCTTCCTGAGTGCATGTCGTCATATGGCGACCCGTGTCTTGATAGTGTGGGTCGCCATATGGTGCCCGTACTTCCCGGGTGCATGTCACCATATGGCGACCTGTGCCTTGAGAATGTGGGTCACCATATGGCGTCCCATACTTCCCGGGTGTAGGTTGCCATTTGTCAACCCGTGTCTTGAGAGTGTGGCTCACCCTATGGTGACTCGTACTTCTCAGGTGCTGCTCGCCATATGACGGCCCGTGCCTTGAGAGTGTGGGTCGCCATATGGTGACCCGTACTTCCCGGCTGTGGATCGCCATATGGCGACCCGTGTCTTGAGAGTGTGGGTTGCCATATGGTGACCAGTACATCCCGGCTGCAGGTCGCCATATGGCGACCTGTGTCTCTCGAGTCAAGGTCGCCATATGGCGACCCGTATTATATGTGTGCAAATCACCATATGTTGACCCACACGTTTGTTCGGGGATTGTCAGGTGGCAACCCGTACGTTACGTGTAGGAATCGCTGTATGATGACTTGGTCCTTGCGGCTTGATCATTCTTTGAAACCTTTTTTGAGCCAAAACCTTGGAAGAAACATTTTCTGGGGACTTGAGCCGCTGATTTCTTCGTGACCGATTTTGACCCCAACAGTTAGCCCCCCAGCTCGTTAAGACCTGGGATTTTAGCATGAGGATCTAGCGGCCGGTTAAGCTTGTTGTGCAAGTTAGACGGAATCATCGGCTGAAAGTCCGAGGATGAAAAGTAAAAATTCTTGTCCGGGTTATTTTACTTGTTATGAGGCGCATATTGTGCTTTGCATTATATGGTTTCCAATCCCGGAGATCATTGTTTGGACCTTGAACCGTTTCAAGTTGTCGACCGGGCAGATAAATCTTACGGGTCTTCAGCACCTCCTCATAATCATGGTCTGGGTTACAAGCATGGGGTATCCCTTAGTGTTGCCATTTCGAGGCCCTTTTGAAGCCACTGGCGCTAACGGGTGGGATGTATCGCTTTACGCCTTGCACATATATGCCAATCATAAAGGAGACAATCTAGAATTGTCATGCGTGGGAAAAGTTCTTCTTTTTCGTCCGTATTGATAGCGTGTCGGACGAGAGAGCTGCATTCCTGATTCCGCTGTGAAAGGGGTCGTTATGGTACTGATGGGATATACACATGTTTTTGTTCCGACGATATCTAACTCTTTCGTATTTTGTTTTTGCAGAGATCAGCCCCTTACAACCGTTCCCAGATGACGTCGTCTCTGTGAGGGATCTTCTTCAGATTGGTTCATTCTTTTCGACTTATTTCACTCTGAATAGAGTTTCCAAGTCGCTGCAGTATCACCGATCGCGAGCCCGCGAAGTGGTCGCGGAAGAAGGATCTGAATTGGATATGGACGAGTTTGTGTCGAGGGATGTTCCAGTGTCTCGCGGGAATGCAGAGCCTCCAAGGGCAAAGGGGTTGAGCTAGGCGACATTGAATTCCTTTCGGATGACTTACCATTGCCTAGATGGCCTTCCAACTTTGCCTCGAGTGATGGGAGTGGCGCTAGCAATTTTTCCCCGCCGGAACATAACTTTGACGACCTTTTAAGGACCTTCTGTCCGATTCCGACCTTCCTCCTCCCTTGGATGGTCAGGCAAGGTAGAAATCCTTTGCGGAGGGTTCTAGGATGGTAAACACGATTAGTAAACTGAACTTTGCTTGTTGTACTATATATAATTTCTTTTTGGGGTAAATTTCCTTAGCTTCCAACCTATACAGGAACTGCTTGCATTCAACTCAGCCCACAAGGCGAGCTACCGGGAGGAACGAGTCTGCCATTTCAAGGCTGAGAGAGCGGAGAACGAGGCTGCTCTTCATCAAGAACAGGCTTCCGCCCGTGAGCTTTGGGACCAGGGGCTGGAGAGAAGGCATGCTAAGGCTCTTCGTCGTGCGGAGATGTGAGGGAAGCGCAAGGTTGCTGCGGTGATCGATGGTCGTGCTGATATGTTCAGGACCCAGTTTAGGAAGCTTCGGGTAGCCCAAGAGCTTATGGGCGATTCCCGAGAGTGCATTGGAGCTGTTTGTGCCTTGTCGCGGACAACGGCCAGAGACTATGTTTTCCAGACCGAGATGGACAAGATGACCAGCTACATGGATGTGTGTGATGGTGTCGAGACTCTGGTCCCTACTCTCGAGTAGAAGGTGCTGGGATGCTGGGATCCCATCCCAGTTTCTCCCGATACGAAGGATACCTCAACCGAGGTTGCCGACAAGGGGGTCGAGGTGAACCAACCCATGGGCATGTTTGGTCGTTTGCTGTCGGGAGACTTCGTATTGGACCCTTTAAGGATCTAGATTATGTTCTGTGGTTTATGATCTATCTGTGGCCATGCGTGGCCCTTTTATGCTTAGTTGTGTTGGGACATGTGTGGCCGTTTTAACATTTAAGCTTATGAATTATGTGGTTGTTTATGGTATCAGGATTGGCCGTATGTGGCTTTGAATCTCTGCCTTAGATAGCTTTGAACTATCTTTTTATTGAAAGGATTTAAGATTTCAAGAGTGTTGCGGGTAGTTGCGTGTAGAGGGATGATTATGAGTTGTCATTTCATAATCTAACTCTTCTTTGTAGATCGTTCTATTCATTGCTCATTTGAGATGTGCGAAAATGTTCCGCCAACGTTTAGATGTGAACAAAGAGGCATGCTTTCAGGATATCGTATCTTTCGATATTCATGCCTTTAGACGTTTGAGACCAGTGTGTTGGATTCAGGGCAAGACCTAGTTTTACTCTCGGTGAAGGCTGCGTGATGACTAATCAGCTTTTGTTTTGTGTTTTGTGATTTCAACCTGATTCCAAACCGCTTAAAAGTCCGTGATATGTTGTCGGCTTATACAACTTGTATGGTCGGAATCGAGCATCTCACCTAGGACAATTTTTCAGTCTCATGGAAGTGCTGGCCAAAATTTTGGATTTTTTGTGCGCAATTATCCTAGTCGGATGTACGAGAACCATTCGTGAGGAAGGTTAGGTGCGTTTTTTTAAAACGGTTAATGTACTCGTCGGGGCCAATCGATGAATGAGGTGTAAGATCAAGTGCTCTTTTATGATTATAGTCGCGGACGGACTGTTTTCTGGTTTTGAGAATATATTTTCAGAGATTTTATGCGACATCTTGCATTGTGTTTCGAAAGTATATGGTGTGCAAGGGGATAATTTCGAGTGTGAAATGATGTTCGACCTCTTCGAGGATAGGGCCTCAAATTTGGTCGATGGTTTTTCACTGGAAGGTGTTTATGAAGAAGTGTTTGCACCGAAGAAGTTTGGTTCGTACTTAGTTGTTCGCAATGACTGTAGATGTTCCTGTGATAAAAGAGATTTGCGAGATTTGCATTTTCTTATTATCAGATTTTTTTAAAAAATATTGAGTACAAGACAAATATTTTAAAATGTGATAGTATACGAGTATACGTATACGCACCCACTCCCCCCCCCCTTTTAGAGAGGGGGATAGCTGAAATCGTCATTAGACAAGCTGCCTACGTACCCCTTTCGAGGATCAAGCCATCTCGTAGTTCATTTCCTGGCAACGAGCGTTTTTACTCGGCCGCAGCTGTATCGACCACCTTAGTTGCGGGGACTATGACCGATCAAAGTCTTCGTCCAGGATTATCTCCTCCGGTTGGGTTGTTGCATTGGCTCGGATGCCTTCTTATTTACTTCGTTCGGAGCCGTTGCTTGGGATGAAGATTTTGGATCATCATTTTCAGGGACGTTTTCAGTCGGTGGCTGAGTGGTCTTTGCTCGTTTGGGTTTCTTCATCGGAGTAGATGTGATCTGTCCTATCTTGTGTTCGGCTAAGAAATAGTGTCCCGACTGTTTTTGGCTGCCCCAGATTGCGGCAGTTCCGTTTTGAGTTGGGAACTTGATGCCTAAGTGGTAGGTTGACGGGACTGCCTTCATGGAATTTAGCCAGGGAGTTCCCATGATCACGTTGTAGATGGCCGGGAAGTCGACGACTGCGAAATTGAAGATTTTTGATACTTCTTTCGCCATGACTGGGAGCTTGATCGATCTGAGAGCCATTTTAGTTATGCCAGAGAAAACGGTTTAACAGCTTTGGCGTTGGTACGGCCTCTTTCAGCCCGACGTTCATCCTCCTGAGTGTATCGCGGAAGATGACGTTAACTGTACTCCTTGTATCTATGAGGATTACGGCGACCTCCAGATCTTTGTTTATGAGATCGATGACAAGCGGGTCACAGTGGGTTTAATCGATTTCTCCGGCTTCTTCCTCCTCGAAGGTGATGGTTTATTTTGGTCGTCCAAGGGTGGAGACAGGTCGGCCAGTTTTCGCTTGGTTCAACCTTTCGCTGATAAGCCTTGATTGACGAGGCCGTGTCACCGCAGAACTGTGATCGTCCAATGATCATGTTAATCCTACGATGATTGCTGTTGTTGCCTTTCTCATCCTTCTTCCTTCCGCATTTATCCCATGAAGAGCTCTCAGTCTAGGGAAATTTGTCGGTTTTCGGGGGACGATCAGAATAGCGGATGGGGTCCTTGACACTCGTCTTCCTGGAGAGTTCCCCTGCGATTAGTTTCGCTTCCAATCTTGCTCCGAGAACTTTGCAGTTGATGGTCGAATGGCCGCGAGTTTGATGGAAGTCGCAGAGACGTTTTCATTGTAATTGGGAATTTGGGTGCACGTGCTGCCCGTAGTTCGTAAAATACCCCAACCCGGAAATATTTGAAAAACACGTTGAATATTCTAAGTAAAGATCTTTATAAAACTTCTCAAACATTACCCAAGTTTAAAATACCCTTTCCCGATGGTCTTATAGCCTTGTGCTCCGGTCCATACAATCAACCTTACCTGCATCCGCAAAAGGAGACATGAGTATACAAAATTACTCAGTGAGGACGCTCAAATCCGCCCACATGCAACTCAATAATCAAGAAATAAATTCCACATTCCATTATAACAACCTAGCAAGTCCAATTTACCAACCTAGAAATTCGTTTCCATCATTTCTTACTTAGCCAATTTTAATTTCTATTACTTATTCGTTTTCATGCATTCAAACAACCTAACATCCGGTTCTATCATTCCTTTACTTTATCATTTCCTAACACTCCGACCCGAAGGTCCATCAACCTGCGGCCATTTCCGAACCTGCGGCCATAGCCAAACCTGCGGCCGAAGCCAAATCTGCAGCCAAAGCCAAACCTGAGGCCGTAGCCAAACCTGCGGCAGAAGCCAAATCTGCGGCCGAACCCAAACTTGTGGCCGAAGCCAAACCTGCAGCCGTAGCCAAACCTCCGGCCGAAGCCAAACCTGCGACCTGTCGGTCCATTACGGCCATAGCTAACTGCGGCCAAAGACAACCTGCGACCCAAAGGTCCATAACGGCCAAAGCCAACATACACGGCCCGAAGCCAAAACATGATCATAACATCTTTACGGCTTGAAGCCAAAACATATTTTTTACATCA